>APFE030452855.1:37946-59051 GCA_000404065.3 Pinus taeda | reverse complement strand
GAACAGTAAATCTTGGTATTATGTATACTGATGTATCTGATGTTGCACTGACAGGTTTTTCTGATTCAGATTGGGTAGGAAATCCAGATGACAGACGATCTACCTCTGGCTATGCATTTCATATTGGATCAAGGGTCGTATCTTGGAGTAGTAAGAAACAGCCAACTATTTCTTTACCATCAACAGAATCAAAGTACAAAGCTTTGACTAATGCCACCTATGAAGCTATTTGGTTGCAGAGAATTCTTGCAGATCTTGAAGAAGCGCAAAGTGGTGCAACATGTATCAATTGTGATAATCAGAGTGCTATCAAATTAGCACATAATCCAGTTTACCATGCTAGAACAAAACATGTTGAGTTACAGTACCACTTTATACGTGAGAAAATTGAGTCAAATGAAATTGGATTGATATTTTGTAACACCAAGGATAATGTGGCTGAGATATTTACTAATCCCCTTGGTAAAATCAAATTTGAAGTTTTTAGAAGTCATTAAGGGAGGATGTGAGAATAATGCAGAAATAGAATTAGTTGTAAGCAGTTGAACAGAATTAGTTGTGAGCAGTTGAACAGAATTAGTTGTGAGTGGTTAGGAATTGGTTGCACATATTCAGGAAGTTTAGGTGTGTGAGTTTCCTATATAGGTGTGATGTAATTGAGCAAATGAAATTAATGAAGTTGTGTGAGCTTTGTCTCACTTTTGCTGGTGTTCTGCCTGTGTATTTGTTTAATTTTCTGTTTTAATTGACACAAAAAATTACATAAACATAAAATATAAATAACTACAAATGAATATTGGACACTTCAAAATTTACATAAACATAAAATATAAATAACCATCATCAAATTTTCATTTGACAATTGCAATAAATTTGAAATCCAGGCCTGCTTAATTCTTTTTTTTTTTTTTTTTAAATAACTAATTTCAAACCCAATAGCCAAATCATTATTAAAAAATAGTGTTCTCTTTATCAATTTATATAAAACTGATAAAAAAAATTGGTAAATTTGAGATTCCAAGCCTGCTATAACTTTATATATATAGTTGTGAACTTCTTTTAAATGCTTAAGTTTAATTTGAGATTCCATAACTTTAATATATGTAGTTGGTAAAGTGCTTTTAAATCCTTTTATTGAATCTTTTATTTGTTTATGAGATTTGGGCTAAAGCTAAAGATCACATCGACTTACCATCGAAATCCACAGACGGGAAAACGTACATACTTTAATTACAAACACTTCCTGAGAAGGAGAATCAAGATAGCAACATTCAGGAATTAAATATTTACACAGTCTGACACAAAGTTGATTCTGTAAAGCTGCACCCAATTTTATTCTGTGTTTTCTCCTTCAGGAAGGAGATAGATGGTACAGGTATGCCGTTACGGATAATGAATATTTCAATATGAATTACAATAAGTTAAATAAATATGGCTCAATAATGCAGCATATTGTTAAGAGTCAAGCCGCATCCCATGGCCGAACGAGGCAACCTTCCTACTCTCGCAATCCCCTCTGCAAACATCACCCTCATTCCCATGAAGAAATGGGCCTCCAAATGGCAGTGAAACGCCCACACCCCCGGATTGTCTGCCTTGAACCGTAGAGCAGTCCATCCGTAGGGAAACAGCGCCACCGTGTTACGAAGCGGAGGATTCACCAAGTTGTATTTCTTTGGATCCTTGATCAAATGCACCCTCGCCGTAGCCGAGAATCCAGAAATCATGACCGTGTAGGTGCCATGGATGGATCTCAGAGTCATTTGCGTTCAGTGTGTTTGCGTTCTGGAGAATCACATCTACCACAGAGTTCAGTTTGAATACGTACACGCCATTCCCTTCAACAGCATTTGGAATGGTGGGAGGGATACTGATGTTGTAGTCTCGGGGATGGTAGGCGTCAGGAGGAGGCATGGTGTCGTAAGCGCCCTTGATTTTGTATTTCATGGCGGCTAGGTATGGAGTGGGAGGAGGAACCAGCGAGATGTTGTTGATGGCCCATTTTACAAATCCATTGATCTTGTTCTGCGTGTTTAGTAAAATCAACTGTCTGGTGGGTTTCATAGGAGGAGGCTCTTCGTGTCCAGTGAGGGCCACAAACTTCTTGGCGAGTGACTTACTATAAGCATAATCATTCCAGACAGGGCTCGTAGGAGGCGGTGTGGTAGGTAGCTTCGTGGAGAGATTGGGAAGATAGTTGACGATGGCCAAGCCCGTAGGCGTATTGGGCTTCCGCCCTCTCACATTTACAGCTGCCCAATAGTTCTTGGTGGGATCCTGATTGGCCGTTATCAAAACTGAATACGTTTCTCCGGAGTACACATCCAGATTCTCCAGTTCCACCGGCTCCATGTAGTGGCCGTCGGCTTCCACAACGGTCATCTTGTGGCCCTAAAAAACAGGGAACAAAGAGTTAGATCATCATTTTAGGAAGTAATTAGGTTGAAATAATGTAGGATCCATGAATGCGTTATTTGACCTGAATCAAAAAATTGAGGGCCGATAAGGAAGCTACGCTGGCGATGCGCAGGCGATATGTCTGGCCAGGTTTCACCGGTAGAATGTAGGGCGAACATTGGCTGCTGGTAATGTTGCAAGTTGTACTGCTTTCTGCGGAGCAGTTGTATTTTCCTCGGCCCTCTATCAGCAGAGACTGCAATATCAACCCACAAATTCACGTTTATTCATCCAGTTGCGATCAATCAGCATTTCAAACCGGAATACCTGGATGAAAAGAAAACGATATATATACCTGAGGTTCCCCAACCCAGACAAAGGGATTGGATGAGAGGCCCGCGGCTTGTTGGTAAGTGGTAGTGTGCCACAAGTCATTGAGGATGATGCTCAGTTCTCCATCATAGACGAAAGGTTCCGTTTTTACGGAGTCGACTATCAAAGAGCCATACAAACCAGCCGAACGCTGCAGACCGTAGTGTCCATGATAGAAATATGTGCCAGGCTGCATACATAATGAACATCAGGGCACAAATTCCCAACACAATATAACAATGTTAAGATGTAATTATAGAAAAGAAAATGTGTTAAACATACTCTGTCAACAACGAATCTGTAGATAAATGTCTCGCCCGGTCAGATCGCACATTGAGACATGGATGCAGTTCCATCGCTCCATGGAGTTTCGATCTGAAGCACATGAGCATTTCGTTCAGAACTAGTTGTTCTGGAAGAGCATATACGGTGGGTAAAGAAAGAAAGAATCAATCTATCGTAATGAGAATTAGGTCTGCAATTATATGGATGGAGAGCGAATGGTACCTGGCGAATTCCATGCCAATGATTGACAACATTTTCAGTGGGCATCTAGTTCTCTAATTCAACAACAACGGTGTCTCCTTCCCGAGCTCTGATCGTGGGACTGGGATACTGCCCATTAATGGAGATGATGGTTGTTTGCATACAATCAAGAGACCAATTTTGGTAACTGAGCTTCCATTTATGGTGATGGACTGTCGCCTCAGAGACAGGTGCCATTGCCAAAATCACCATGACCACAAACAAAAACCAGGTGACTCGGCTGAACAAGGGTGAATCTCCCGAGTCCATAATTTCACAGTTCAAAAACTGATGTCTTAGGCTAGGACCGACTTCACCAACGTACGAGGCTGAGTTTCAAATCTCAGCTAAGAAATTGTACAATTCAAACCGGATACGCTGTAAAAGCCTGCAGACACAGCAGCGTTAGCGGAATGCTTAACTAATCTCTGTAAACGAATGTTTGCAGCTCTGAACTGATTACATTCCAGCGAAACGGTAGTCTTATATAGGGTTTACATCTATGAAAGAGCGCATTTATTTATTGGATGTCATTCATTCAACCCTTGGAAAGATTCCTTGTGCTGAAGAGTTCAGGTCTACTTAAGAACCTTTCAAACCAGAGGTTAACTCACCAATGGAGAAGTGAATATAATATGTCTGTTAGGGTTATTGTAACAACTTGTAAAGATGGATCATATTTCCACATGTGCTTAAAATAAGTTGCAGATCATCCAAAGCTCCCCTGTGATACCTGGTCGTGTTGCACCGAGTCAAAAGGGTGTAAGATAGTTGTAACTCACCACACCACATGGGCCCCATCTTACCGCACAACATAGGCCCCATCTTGCATACGATGCTTCATTTCAACTACATGGCTTTGAATATCTAGAAATCTACGCATAGGACCTAATTCATTTATTTTTTAAAGAATGTTTTTATTAGAAGTATTGTGGAGGAAAATACAGTGAAAGTGTTGATGTCGTGCCCAACAAATTTGTCGGAATCTTGTAACAGAGATTAAAGTGTTTAAATGGTAACGAATACAAATACTAAAAAAACCCTTTTATTTCCTACCCTCACCCTCTATGGTAGCTAATACCATCCCCTTCCCTACTCATCTCTTGAGAATAAAAAAAATCATCCCCATGAGAAGTCATACAATTCCAAGGTCTCAATCATTATTATAGTTGTGATGATTGCTATTTCAAAGGAATTGAAAATAAAGAAAAAAATATTCCAAATGGGTGTGTCCTCCGAAGACCAATTGGAAGGCATTTCTAAATTAGAATTAACAGAGACCACCCCTCTTCCTTATGAAAAACAAACTTTGAAGCTCCTTGTTACAAACACTAAATTTTTTGGGAAGTTCTTCATTATGCATTTCCACATCCCAAACATTGAAGTTGATTGGTGACAAGAAGAAATATAAGCTAATTATTTTGTTGATAGTGGCAACACCCACAATTTTATTCATAGGAGATTGGCCAAATAATCTCGTTGTTATATCCATGCCATGCATAATTCAAGTTATGATATCCAATGGAAGTATGATAAAATGTTAAAGCCAATGTAAAAATGTAAAATTTCAAATGGGAGATTATCAACTCAAATCTCAAATATTAATTATTAAAATGGGTGGTTGTGATTTACATTTTAATGTATAATGGTTATACATTGTGGGTCATATTACCTTGAATTGCAAGGAATTGTGTTTTAGCATCAATAAGGGGAATAAACATACATTGAGAGGGATTATGTTTGATTCCCCTAAAATTATCAACTCTTAATGGGGAAAATATCAAGGAAAGGTCATTCCAGTGTTATTGTTTAGCTCAATTGCAAGGAATTGTGTTTCAACAACAATAAGGGAATAAAAATACATTGAAAGGGATTATGTTTGATCCCCTAAAATTATCAACTCTTAATGTATGGGGAAAATATCAAGGAAAGGTCATTCTAGTGTTATTGTTTATCTCAATGACAAGCAATTTATGGATCTTCCTGTAGGAGATTCACCATGAATTCTGAATGGTTTTAACCAATATTGCAATTATAGACATTGGGATAAAATCGAAAAAGGTCTAGAAAACCAAAAAATTGTAAAACTTAGAGAAATATTAGTAAAAAAAAAAAACATTAGCAAAATTAAAAATATATATATAAAACTTGGAAAAGTCAAGAAAAAGTAAAAAAATGTTCACATAAATCACGATATTTTTCATGAAATTGCAATTTTTTCATGAGGTTTGTAATAAAATCAAGATTTTTTTCCATTACAAAAATTGTTGATTTTTCCCCTCAATAAATCTGGTCAGGCCAAAAATTTCAATTTTGTGACTTTTTTCATGATAAAATCAGGATGTTTTCCATCATTATTTTCAACTAAGCATCAATATGTATTTGAAACATCTTCTAACTCACCAACTTCACGTTGTGAGTGTCAAACTCACAAAAATAGATAAGATATTAATTTAAATAATATTTGAGGTTGCATATTATTTTCAAAATATACATATAAATACATTCTTTTTGTGACCCTTCATTTGATATTCCAAGAGGTCACTTGGAATTCTCGTGACTATTGGCGTTCATTTGAGGCTTTTTTCCTTCCTCTCAAGTTAATAAGCCAAATTTACATCACCCAAGTGGATAATTTTTCCAACATTCTTCCACTTAATTTGGAGTGTATGTGAGTCCAAAAAGAGAGTTGAAATACAAATTTGTCTAGTAGTCAATGGCTAGATGTGTTGTCTGAAATGGTGGTTTAGAGAATATCACAAACCAAATGAGGTAGCAGAAGCTAAAGTATTCCATTGGTGATGGTTTAAGGATATCCACCAACTCTAGAACTTAGCTTGATGCAATTCCTGGAACTATTCTGAATCTAGCTATAAGATGAAGGCTTTTGCGAACTGGAAATGCCGCTTAATGACGATTTAAATATGACCACAAACTCATGATATGGGTAGTAGAATCTAAATTCTTTTGTATGTGGTGGTTTAAGGATGACCGCCAACGAAATCATGCTCATTGAACATTAGTTTATCTTTGGCTACAACTCTAACTCTAACATTGGTTAACTCTGGATATAGACTCTAGTTCTAGGCCTAGTTCATGTTGTGGCTCAAACTCTCTTGATAAGAGTTTGGAACTACTAATTGACTATCAATTCCCCTGTATCAGGTACAAGATGGGAAGAATATGATCTATAAAAAGATGTGTCAATACTAAACAATGGAATATGTGGTATGACTGATATATCTTCTTAGCTATGAACGACCATTAAAAAGAAACAATCCATCCAAGATGAATATTTTCTCTTGCAGGAGTCTTGTGTTTGGAACATCTTTCTGAACAATCAATATGTTTTCCACAATTCACACAAGGGTGAAGATAAAAAAAAAGCCAAATCTCGTGTGAATAACCAAAATTATATAACTCAAAAGGATTATGTTTTGAATAGTGAGCATGACCATGCTATTTACCTATTTCTAGGTAGTTTACAACACAATGTGGATCTTTATACGCACCATTTGTGTATAATTATGAAATAGAAAAAAATAATTTAAAAAATATTGAATAAACTGACCCAGATTTAAATAGGAACGCAACAAAATACATAGATAACCATATGCACAAAGGTGCAGCGGAAATAATACTTCATTTCATTAATGGAAAATACTGAAATATGCTTACAACCAGAAATATAAATAAACCAGCTAGGGCGATGGTAGCTTATCTCTGAGAAGAGATGTGGCGGCTACATGCCTCTGAACTTTTCTGAACTGTGTCACAATGAGGCTCGAAGGCCTATTTATTATTGAGAAACAATGGAAAAACCTAGAAGATGAAACAACAAATTGTGGGCCCCGTTTTTGGGTAAGTTGGTACATCAACTTCCCAAGGTCGCGAATTGGTTGTATTATCTCTGTTTGACGCGCATGATAGCCCATTGGAAAGATCTCTCTGAGGACTACGATGAAAAGGATGATTTTTAACAAATAAATTGCTGGCGGTATATTTCCCAAAAAACGTCGTTTAGGGCCTCAAAACGGCTCCGGAAGTTTAGGACCCAAAAAACTGCTAAAAATAGTAAATTGTGCTACAATTACGGAAATTGAAAAACTGAAAGAGACAGTTGTGGGGGTCCAAGTGGGATAGGTGGGTGGCCACCAACATCCACCTCGATCATTCCTCCCCCCTTAGGAAGCAATGGTCCCCATTGTGTTGAGTTCCTCCTTGAGATAAAAAAGCGTCTGCTGAGCTGGGTCTCTAGTGAGTTGTTCTGCAATCTCTGATGTGTCCAGAAATGGTGGGAAGCATGGTTGGCGACGGTCCACATTGGAAACTCAGTGCAAGTGAATGGAGGAATGTTGTGCTTCCAAGCAGTGTTGCCCATAGCCTTGGTATTGGTGTAAGGACCATGTCTGAGTGGTTTGAGTTTCTGATGGGTCCTGGTAAGGTGTTCTCTCTGCAGATGCAACCAAACTTTGTCGCCCACCTGAAACTTGTGTGGTACCCATGTGGGTGAGGAGAAGTTGTTCCTGTGTTCTGTCATGACCGTATCCCTTTGCTACTGCTGCTGCATGGAGAAACCCTTTGCGGGGGTCATGGATGTAGCAACAATCTTCCCCTTACTTTGGGAGCGAACCAGACAAAAAATGAATTTCCTAGTCTGGGAGATGAGCTTGTTTCCTTTCTTGGCAGTGATCAAAGAGGTGGTGGTAGGTGGGGATACCTCCAGTATCTTGTGTAATGAATTATCCAAAGAAATAATGACAGCGCGAGGCCTTGACTCATACACAGCATGTCGCCCCCACAAGTATGGTTGGCCTAATAATACATCACAAACATCCAGAGGTGTAACATCACACAATACCTCGTCTGTGAAGGGTTTGATGTTGTAGGGAAGGCGACACTGTTGGCGAACTTTGAGATCTCATCCTTCATGAAGCCATCTGATACTGTACGGCTGCGGGTGTGGTGTAGTCGGTAGGCCTAACCGCTTCACGACCTCTGCTGAAATGAGGTTCTTTTGGCTGCCACTATCGACAATGAATTGTTGCGGCAAACCCTTCACCCACATCTGTGAGTAGAAAAGACACTCCCCTTCCTCTGGATTTTCGAGCTCATTTTTCTGGATCTTGGTGGTGGCAATAGTGGCGCTGGGATCCGCATCAATGATTTGCTTCCCTTTAGCATTCCCCTTGTTAGGTTCTAGTTCAGGGTCAGAACATGCATCTGATTCGATAGCCTTCAATTCGGCCACTAGCGACTGCTTGTTCTGACACTCACTTGTATTATGGGTGGGACTCTTCTGGAACTCAAACCACTTTCCTGTGTCCTTCTTCGGCTACATGGTGTTGTTCTTTTCTTGCGGCTTCAACCAGTTGTCTTGGGTCACCCCGCCTTGGCTTTGTCCTTTGGGCTTCGGATTTGCAGATGCAAAGTCTCGCTTCTTCTGTTTGAACTTTTTCTCGATTTTGACAGCTTATCAGTATGCTGTGCCGAGTGAGGAGATGTTTAAGCACTCCATCTCTTCCTGGATGTATCTGTGTAGGCAGCTGTAGTATTTGAGTACCAGATGTAGCTTAGAATCTTTGATACCCAACTGTGTGCGAAGGGTATGAAAAATGTTTGTGAACTCCGACACATCTTGGTCTCATCCTTGCCGCAGTGTGGTCCATTTGATGTATTTGTCCTCATAGATTTTGACAAGGTAGTACTACTCCTTGATGGCATCCAGGAAGTCATTCCAAGTGGGTGCAGCTAAAAATAGTGGGCCTGTACTTTCATCCTTCTACTTGCAGTAGGTTTCCCACTAGTCCTTGACGTGGGGGGTTGCTTTGAGAAGAGCGAAAGCAATCTTTTCCCGACTTGAAAATTCATGAACATAAAAATACCCATCTAGCAGATTTAACCATTTATCTACGGCATCTGCGTCTATTTGACCCTCGAAGATGAGGATTTCAAAGTTAACTTGTACCTTGAACGACGTGGTGTTTCCAGAGTAGCTGTTGGAAGCTGATGCGTCGCCTCTGGGTAGCCACTGAAGGATCTGCATAAAGTTATCCATCATCACGTTCCTTTGCCACTCGAGCGCTTCTTCGAGCAAGATTTTGATAGGATCTCCTGCCCCCTCGTCTTTCTTCTCATTTGCCATGGGAGGTCGTCGGGATTTGCATGGCTGGTCTTGCAAAGGTTCGACTAGTTCAAGCCCTAACTCCTTATATCCCGACCTCGTTGGGGACATGCAAAGAAAAACAGAGAAAAAGCAGACCGCTCTGATACCACTGATCCGGATTTAAACAGGAACGCAAAAAAATACGTAGATAACCATATACACAAAGATGCAATGGAAATAATACTTCATTTCATTAATGGAAAATACTGAAATATGCTTACAACCGGAAATAGAAATAAACCAGCTAGGGCAATGGTAGCTTATCTCTGAGAAGGGATGTGGTGGCTACATGCCTCTGAATTGTTCTGAACTGTGTTACAATGAGGCTCGAAGGCCTATTTATTATTGAGAAACAATGGAAAACCCTAGAAGATGAAACGCCAAATTGTGGGCCCCGTTTTTGGGTAAGTTCGTACATCAACTTCCTGGGGTCGCGAATTGGTCGTATTATCTCCGTTTGACACACATGATAGCCCGTTGGAAAGATATCTCTGAGGAATATGACAGAAAAGATGAGTTTTTAACAGAGAAATCACTGGCTGGTAGATTTCCCAAAAAATGTCGTTTATGGCCTCAAAACGGCTTTGGAAGTTTAGGACCTGAAAAACTGCTAAAAATAGTAAATCGTGCTGCAATTACGGAAATTGAAAAACTAAAAGAGGCAGTTGTGGGGATCCAAGTGGGATAGGTGGGTGGCCACCAACATCCACCTAGATCATAAACATATTGGATTCATATATTTCAATATAAGCATTTACTCATTGCCCATGGTTATGGTGTTATAAAAACAGGGTAGTTGGCATGTGTTGCCCAATTTTCAGGCACTCAATAAATTTATCATCAAATAAAAAATTCCCATCCTAGTTATTAATGAGCTTCATGGAGGAAGTTCTTCACTAAAATATACCTTCAAATATACTACCACCATACATAAATGAAGGACATGGACATCCCTATGGTAGCTTTCCAAGCATGTGAATTTCATTATGAGGTATTTGTGTTGCTCTTTAGACTTTGCAATTCTCCATCCGTAATTAAAAACACATTAAACATGAATTTTCAACCTTTTGTATGCAATTTTGTATTTGTATTCTTTGATGACATCTTCATCTATAATAAAACTTGATGGTCCTAAGTAAAGCATGTTGATAGATCCTTAGAGCTCCTATATGACCCCTAGTTATTCCTTTTTCCAAATGTTCTTTTGAGGATTCATAGGTTGAATATTTCGGTAACACCAACATTAATTAGGATAGGGTGTTAATTGATCCCATGAAATTTGTGAATATTTAGCATTGGTCATGCCTTAATACCATAGTATGTGGTTTCTTATAACTTATGGGCTACAATAGGAAGTTTTAAAAATTATCATAAAATTTATATCCCCTTAACAACCTCGCTGAAATGAATGTTTTCCTATGGAACAAAGACACCAAATATGCATTTTCATTTTTAATGGAAACCATGTGCATTACACCCATTTTAGTAGTCCCATTTTTTACTATGAATTTTGTCTTGCAACATTATGCTTCAAGTAAAGGCATTGGAGCTATTTTGATGTAAGAAGGGAACCCTTGGCAGTCACCAATAAGTAGTTGTGTGACATAAAATTGGGAAAATTGACCTATGAGAAAGATATTATGGTCATCCTTGACAAATTTGACATTTGATATCCCTATCTCCTTGGGTGGTGCTTCCAAATCAAGACTAAGCATCATAATTTAAAGTATATTATGTATTAGATATTATCATCTATGGAGAAACACAAGTGGATCATTAATATTCTTGGGTCTGATTATGATATCATATAAAATAAAGGAAGATATCATGTGATGTTTCATGCTTTAGTATGAACATATGAGGGAATATTTATCTTTTCCTTATTGAAAACAATATTTGATTTGTCTCACCAAATCATGTTAAAAATGGTTGGTGGATGACATTGTGGTTTAACTTATTCAAAGGATTAATGAAGATCCTAATTCTCCCTAAAGGTTATTCATGGTAGTAAGATAACTTAACGTATCAAGGGAGAATTCTTTTGGTGTAAAATTATACTTTAAAACATCGGGTCTTATAGGAGTTCCGTTAACCCTATATATTGTGTCAATTTGGATTTTAGAAAGCCTATGGATGATTTAAGTGTTACTTATTTTGTGAAACCATGGAAACATGCATACATTGTTTGTAGCTAAATGTGATAGTTATAAAAGGAACAAGGGTGAGATAGTGAAGACTCTTTGTGCATTACAACCACCGTTGATGCCAATTGTTGGACATAATTCTTTAGAATTTTTTTCCTAAAATAAAATAATACAAAAAAGGAATATGAAATGAATTTTGGGTAATGAAATTAATGGCCATTTCTCTATGTAGTTTTTCTAATTCATAAATTAAATTCACATTTGGGAGTTACCTATGACATGTTGTCATAGCTTGGTTCATATTATTTTCTACACAAAGCCTCTCTTCTCGTTAGATGATCATTTCCTTTTCAGCTATCCACCTAACTTGGCTACCCTCAACTGACTCTCTCTTTCTCAAGCCTATTTAGCATTGTTCCCCATATTATGAGCATTGTTGATCATTCATGTGGCCATGTTATTTGATACCCTTGCACCATTTTCTATTTGTAATTCTAAGTGCTCTCCTTGAGCCCTAGGGCCATCTATTTCATGTTCACTACCCTCACTCAACCACCTTCTCCATGTACTCCACTAGGTCTTCATAATTCTCATCTTGTTTCTAAGATAGTGAAATATTTCCACTATAGCCCACACGGTCCTACATTGTTCCTTATTTTGGTTTTATGCATGAAATATCCAAGATCGTTTCAGTGTTGAAAAGTGTCAAACTAGGTTTTTGTAACATTTAATCCTTAAATCAAGGGATTGTTTAGACACTCTCATAGTGCATAAAACTGAAGCCTCTATTCACAACCCTCCATCTCTAATCATTCCAAGGGCTCTTTGGTCCACTAGGGTGTGCCTTTGAATTTCTCATTGAGTTAGTGAAGTCATGGTTTAGAGCAAAGCAAAGGAAATATTTCCAGTGCAAGCTTATCCTTTCCAAACCAAAATTGTATCAAGTGTCCCATGACCTAGCATATTTTGAAGCCCTTTTAGCCCACAATTCCAACATGGTTTTCTTTTATTTCTCTTTCTCGTTCTTTTTATTCATTCTCAACATTGTGTTATATACCTTACATTTTTTGGGGACTTAATTCATTCATTTTTTTTTAATTCCACTCAATTTCAAGGGATAATATTGTAGTTTTTATTTTTTTTAGAAATATAAAGACTTGTAATCAGAAAATTGGAAAGTTTAGTATGGTAGATCCTTGTTTCTTCTAGAAATATATTATAATTTTCCTTCTAAGATTATTCTTGTAGATATTTTCATTACTTAGACCTTAGCTTAGGACTTTGTTTAAAATGCATACCCTCATTTCCATTATCGATGTAGTGTTGATTGGAAAGGAGAACTATCGAAAGTGGTCTAGAGATATCAAGAACATGTATTAAGCCCACATTGTATAGAAGTTACCCATTTGGGATAATAAGGAAAAGAAACCTATGCCTTGATTAATGTTTATGTAAGTGAAGTGGTGAGCCATCAAATAGTTATGATTACAAAATATTATGGTGCATTGAATAATTTCAAAGATATAATGGCTCATACTCAAAATTCAATATTGTTCAATTGGTTGTCAAACTCTTCAACCTTTAGTTAAACTATGACGATCCCTTGGTCCTAACCTTAAAACTAGAGTGATGATGCATGATGTAGATGCAAATGGAGTGAAGATGGTAATTCCTCTAAAAACCTTTGTTAAGGCCGTGTACCTTACATATTCTCATTATCATGAACCTCAACATGCTAGAGAGCAACTTAAGCCCATTATGGTGGAGAATATTAAAGAACGAGAAAAAATTTTGTGAAGAGGAAGACAACAAATCATTCCCTTGAAGAATAAATGTTTCTTTCTTAGAAAATGAAAAAATAGTCACATGATTCTCCTAAAGGAAGTGGGAGTAGAATAGGACGTGGAAGAAAGAGATTCAATTGCAAGGGGGTAAACACCATTAAAAATAAATATTTCATTTTCAATGCCTTAGTTGTGGCATAGATGGACATGATGTATCAACATGCATAATCTCTTGGGAGATAACTGAAACAAAAAAGAAGATAGAGGTGAAGCACCAGATCTTGCTAAAGGTAAACCACATACATTTACTCAGTATATTATTTCCCATTACAATATTCGAGTCACAAAATATAATTTTAACACTTCATTTTCTTCTTACATAGATGCATGACTTCTTAATATGACTACAACATGCCACATGACCTTCCAAAGAGAATTCAGTGAAATGTAAATGAAACAATGTATTTTGTAGATAAATCAAGCCTAAAACCCTCGTGACTTAGCACCGTCATGCTTAAACTACCTAGATTTCTTCATTTTCTTCTACAAGATGTGCTTTACATTCCATAAATATCAAGAAATCTGGTGTGACTTGTTCACATTTTCCAAGAAGGCCACTTTATTCATATCTTTGATGGTAACATGGAATAAGAAAATCATTTGGAAACATGGTTGTCATGACTACTATGGAGGATGAAATATTGTTGAATTTGAAAAAGATATTGTTTCATATACAACATTATGCATACATTTCTCATCATAATGAAGATACATTGCCATCTAGTTTGTTATAGTATTCTATAATGACATTCTTCATGTATTACAAAAAAATGGTGTTTCTAGTGTTCCTACTATTCATAGGAAATTCAAGCAATGTGATGTGTGTATCCTTGGAAAGCATAAAAAACAACCTTTGCATGATTCCACTTCTAGAGCATGTAGACAACTTGGATTGATATACTCTAATTTGTGTGGCCCTATGCTTGTTCATTTTGCTAATGAAATATATATATATGATGATGATGATGACTTTTATTGATGATTACACCATATTTTATTGTCTGTACTCGTTGAAAATTAAATCTAAATCTTTTGAAACTTTTAGAAATTTCAATGTATTGAATGAAAATGAAACACAATCGTAATTGACTATCTTCGTACAAATAATGAAAAAGAATACACCTAATCCAGGTGGATGTTGGTGGCCACCCACCTATCTTGTTTGGACCCCCACAACTGTCTCTTTCAGTTTTTTTCCAGCTTCCTAAATTGTAGCACAGTTTACTATTTTTAGCAGTTTTTTGGGTCCTGATCTTTCGGAGCTATTTTGAGGCCCTAAATGACCTTTTTTTTGGAACTCTGCGGGCAACATGGGTCCTTGGACTGATGTTGCCCTTCCCAAAGTGGTAGTTCTCGGATATATCTTTCTAAGGAGCTATCGTACGTGTCAAACAGAGATAGTAATGCCAAAGTTACGACCCCGGGAAATTGATGTACCAATTTACCCAAATGGGGCCCACAATTTGGCATTTCATCTTCTAGGGTTAGGTTTTGTGATTTGAAGGGTTTTCCATTGTTTTTCAACAATAAATAGGCCTTTGAGCCTCATTGTAACACAGTTCAAAGGCATGTAGCCACCACATCTCTTCTGAGAAATAAACTACCATAACCCTAACTGTTTATTTCCATTTTCTGGTTGTAAGCATATCTCAGTATTTTAGATTAATGAAATGAAATATTATTTCTGCTGCATCTTTGTTTATGGTTATCTCTATAATTTGTTGTGTTCCTGTTTAAATCCGAATCAACACCTATAACGAATTTTAAAATTGTTGTTGCTAGCATGGGATCCAAAATCAAACCACAATATTATACGATCATCAACAAAATGGTGTAGTTGAAAGGATGAACAAGATTGTCTTGAACATGGTCCTTTCAATGTTTTTTTCAAAAACGCAAAATTGATGTTTTGGGTTGAGGCGGTTCTATGTGTAGTGTATGTGCAAAATAGATGTCCATCTCATGCTCTTAGAAATAAGAGTCCTTATAAAATGTAATATGGCCACATTCCTTTGGTAGGACATCTTAGGGTCTTTGGTTTCACCTACTATGCCTTGATTCCTAAGGAAAATAGAAGCAAGGTTGTTGCACGGAGCCAAAAGTGCATATCCTTTGTGTATTTAGACACCACCAAAGCATATCCTCTTTAGGATAAGATAAATAAGAAATTTATCCTTTCTGGAGATGTAAACACTATTGAGAAACAATTTATATTTTAGAAATATTCACTCATGTAAAAACATATCAAGGATTTGATAATATATATGTAATTGACCATTATCTCATATACATTCTTTTATCTTTCTCATCACTAAATTGGATCACTTTATCAATATTCACCATTTTAGTTATGTAAATATTTTATTATTATCTTTATATTATTATTCTATATTGATTTACATAAAATATTAAGATAAAATAAGTTTAATTTACTAATTTCTAGATTTACCTACCTTGCATTAATATATATATAATAATAATAATAAAATAATATAATAATAAAAATTCCATTTTATACAACATTTTAAGTGTTACCATGTTTAAAGAACTAGCTAAATATATATATCTTAATTGTCTTAAGTCAGGGAACTTTTCAGGTTGCTTTTTTTTGTTTCTTTGTTTTTTTTTAATCTATTTGTTTTCTTCTTACGAATTTTATAATTATAATTACTATATGGTGAAGAATATTGTTGTGAATTCAAATATATAGTTGTAAAACATACATATGTAACTGACTTAAACTATTCCCTGCTGCCTTTAAAATAAAGAAGGGTGTCGAGAGATGAGCATCCATCCCACTAGAGTGTGTTAAAGCGTAAGGGAACCATATACTTCGCCATTTTTTGATAGTTGATCCTCTTCCAATTTTGTTATAATTGGTTGGTATTTGTATAAAAGAAAATTCTAGAAAGGGATGTTCGTGGCCACCGCGTATAAATGTGAAGAGGTCAGCTCCTCATGATTCGACTTTGTGAAATTAATGAATCGTTTGACCGATGAGGGTTAGATACGCGGATGTGTTTTGTAAGGAGTCGAGGACCACTGACCATGGATTTGCTTCCATCGACACACATAATGTAAATGGTGACCATTTCTGTCACCACATTTTACGTTGCATTCCACGGTCGCTTTTAGTTACGGAGAATCCAAAAGCTGCCAACTGCTTTGGTTGGAGTAGAGTGAAGGCCTACTCAAACAATTGTTCCTCATAGACGGTGTGTTAGATTCTATAATAGTTTAATGTAATTGCACTCCATTTCAACATAATTTACTATTCATAAATTTATAGTTTCTATGTTTCAGCAACATAAATTCCCATATAATTAAAACTATGACTATGTATATTTTCATTTTGTCAAACAACCTCGTTGTTAATCACAATCACTGTCACAAATAAGCATACAACGATAACTCTTTACCAGTGCTGAAATGGAAACATTATGGTATTATAATTGCAAATCAATACTTAAATTTTGTCAATCACACATGAATATTTGTAACATTTGGCCAATACAAAATGCATTACAAAAGCAATTAACATAGACTCAAAGGAATTATCTTATGAGTATGTGCTACTGATATTATAACAAAACAGAATAGAGCTTAGTGGTGACTATATGCAATTGTCAATGCCCACTATTTTAGGGATATAAAGAGTGTTTTATGAATAGTTAATGCTTTCATGTTTATCTAATTGAATATTTATTTCAAATTTAGATCATTAATATCAATAAATTTGAAATTAATAAACACATAAACATTATCGTTGTTATTTTTTATATTATATGGATGGTTTTTTATAGCCTAAGCAACTTCTTATGCCAATGAATGGTACATGAGTTAATTTAGTTATAAGATTCTCTCCATTTATTTAAAGAAACACAATTGAATTGCAGGGGAAAATCAACTATGTGGGGAACTCATAAATGCACAAACTAATAGTATTCGACTAAGGGTTTTATTAAATGATCACTCAAGAGATTGTTGGGTAAGAGAAAAAGATGTAATGTGTGATTCAACAAACCAAAGAATCAACAACTTTTAATATAGGTTGAATTTATGGCTATATGGAGCCCATACAAATTGTGAACCAAACTAATAATTTCACTCAATTAGCTAAATTAGGGGAAGAAATTGAACCCAATGATTAAGTGCGTTGGCTATATATACCATCATAATTCAAAAAAAGGAGAATAATTGGCATAATCATAACATTGCACTTCTTAAGTCAACAATGAAACCAAATGAAATTACAACAATAACTAACACCTGCATAGAATTTACCCTAGAAATCCAAATGGTAAAATTGTCATTTAATTAATGATCTTTGTTAGCTCGGGAAATGCTTGTAATGGTGATTTATGCATTATTAACTATGATTGTGATGTATTCTTAATCACTGGCACATTGCCACATTTTTTTTTTTTTATATCTAAAGACAACCTTTAGTCTTCAAACAAACTTCTTTTATCTAAAGTCCCACATTCTCTGCTGCTTCCTTATTATCTGAATTGGATCATTGTATTGTTTTTCATCCATCTCGATGGATTTGGAGTGGAAAAAGTGGAAGAATCACCTCATAGGATTCTTTTTATTGGCGGGTCTCAGTTTGGCGAAACAGGCTTTGAAACCTTCTCAGAGCATTTTGAGGCATCAAATGACCTTTTTTTGGGTAAAACTTTGTCACTCTAGCACCACATCTTTTCATGCTATTTTACACATAGATACCTTTCTCATGACACAAGACGCACGTCAATTGGAGTTTGTATGCAAAAGTATATGCCACTAAGAAGTTGACCTTCCTGTTTTCACACCAATAATTCAAGAGTATGCTGCATCAGCCCCCATTATTCATGGAAAAGGGTCTAGCCACGTGTTTGTGATGTAAAAGACTCTAGAAGAGTATATTTTGTAACTCTAGTTAAGAGTTGATGTAGTCAAACTTAACCACTAGTAGGTTATCGGGCTATATTATAACCGGGCCACTAGGAGGAAGAGGCATTATATTCTTTCGAGAGGATTTTGTTCCATAGTTGAGCAAAGCTAGCCAGGAGAGATAGGAGGTAGATCACACAAAAAGTATCTGTGCACTGTAGAAACCCACAGGCCATGGGAATTACTTATTTGTACCTGCAGCCATATTTCCAAACGAAGAAAGAGAGCGAAGCAACCTCACCTTTTAGCTGGGTTTTCTCCCGAAAGTGTTTCCCGGAGAGCATATCTTGTGTCTTATGTGTGCGTGAGCTTATTTTTTTATTCTCTACTTTTCTGCATAATTTCCATTCGCATGCATGCACTAATTATAGTTAAATCCACAGATCTTAAACTATAATAAACTGTAATAGTGTAGAATTTTCATATTTTTAATATAATATTATTAGATATGTTGTGAAAAACTATCTAGTGGAATATCCATGGAAGTTTACAGACCATTTGGTATCAGAGCATGTTTCTTTGGGTATTTTGTGGAGATTGCAAGGTTTTAGATCAGCAGGGATGAAAATTGTAAAACCCTAACCATGGGCGACAAATCTGTAAATGAACATCATTATCTTGTAGAGGTGAGGCTTTTGCGACTTGAACAACAAGTCACGGATATAAAATGCAATGTAAACCTCCTCATGGCGACCCTAAGCAATAAGACGACGATGTTTGGAAAAGGTGGGAGTTTGAATGCAGAGGAAAAATCAGAAGGGGGATCAGGAGATTGGGAAGACAAGGAGAACCAGCCGAAGAAATAACCAGGAAAGATCAACCCCTTTCGAGTATTCTGTATCAATCTCTATTCAAAATGGAAGAAAAATTCCATATCAAGTCGTATCACGATGATATTGACACTCTGAAAGTGAACCACTAGTTGCAGCAACTAGAATTTTATTTTAGCATCCATCAGATCGAGGAAGGGAAAAAGATCTCATTCGCATGGCTGAAATTAGAGGGTCATGCATTGAATTAGTAGGAGAGCCACACGTAAACCCTGAGGTTGGAGGGATAACCTCTAGTGACTAAGTGGAAGGATTTCAAAACTCTCATTAAGTCACAGTTTTATCTCATCTGTTAAGTGGAGGACCAGTGGATCCGGTGGCATTACTTTAGGAAAAAGTCAAGTGAAAGCGTGCAAGAGTAAACCACAGAATTTAGAAAGATGGCTATAATGTTGGGTATCTCTCCAAATAACCGAGATGTACTCCTGAAGTATTTGGGGGGTTTTCACCGCCATCTCCGTGACCAAGTGATGTAGTTCAAGCCCAAATTGGTGGACGAGGATTGTGTACAAGCACAGTACTTGGAGAACAGAGGCTTGAAAAGAGCGCAATCAAGTGGATTGAGCAGAAGGAGCAACATAAAGCTTCTAAGGAGGGGAAGAAGAAGCGAAAAGGGGGAAAGATAAAAATACAACAACCACAACACACTAGTGCAAATATCCTAGCAACCACTGCAACATTGATGGGCATACAAAGGAGGTGTACTGGAAGTTTCATCTAGAGTTAAACCCAAAGAACAAGAAGAAAGTTAATAAGAAGAAGAATCACATGGCCACTAATTCGAGCAACCAAGTTGAAAGCATCTTGTTCATGGATGAGAAGATCATTTTTGCATAAGTACAAAAGGAGGTGAATCTGAATAGCCTTTAGGAACAAGAAGAGAAAGACATGACCAAACTCTTCCATAGAAAGATACAGGTCAAGAAGACAAAGGTTGATGCTCTGTTTGACTCAGGGTCGCAGGAGAATCTCATTACAGTAGAGCTAGTTAAGAAGTTGGGGGTGGAAGTTCGTGATCATCCAAACCCATATCCACTCGAATGGGTAAATAAGGATGCAAATATGAAGGTCACAAAACATTGCAAAATTAGATTTGATATCAATGATAATTGTATTGATGAAGTAGATTTGGATGTGTTTCCCCTTTATGTATATGGAGTCATGTTTGGGATTCCATACATATATATGTGTGATGCAATATTCATGAGGAGAGCTAACCAGTATCGGCTCATTAAGGATGGAAAGTAATTCATCATCGACACACACAAAGGCAAGTAAAAAATTTCACTGGTAAGTGCCAACAATGCTAAGAAATTGATCAGTTCCAGCCAGAAGTATGTTTTATGATTTTTAAGAGAAACTCAGTCTGAAGAGGAGTCAATAAGAGGCAAGGCATCCCTAGAGGGGTGTACTAAGAAACAGAAACAACAATGGGAGGATTTGTTACAGGAATACAAGGATGTGTTCCAAGAGCCTAAAGGGTTACCACCTAAGAGAGAAGTGGAGCATGAGATCCAACTATTGCCAGACTCCCCATTTCTAAATATTGGGATGTATAGGCAGTTTGTTATAGAAGCAAGTGAGGTGAAGAAACAGTTATAGCAGTTGTTGGAACAAGGTGTCATTCAAACGAGTACATCACCATGTGGGTCACCCATCATCATTGTGCCAAAGAAGGATGGCACTTGGTGGGGGTGTATAGATTACAGGGCATTGAACAAAATCACACTCAAGAACATATACTCCCTGCCCATGATAGACGATATGCTAGATCTGTTGCAACAAGAAAAGTATTTCACCAAGCTGGACTTGAAGTCTAGATATCACCAAGTTCGAGTCAAAGTAGAAGATACATGGATGATCGCCTTCAAAACCAAGCAAGGTTTGTATGA
>APFE030452855.1:0-35655 GCA_000404065.3 Pinus taeda | reverse complement strand
TAGGTCAAATTGTTATATTTTCAAATAAAATTTGATCATTGGTTAGTGTCTAAGTATATTCTTGCTCCCTCCATATTCAAGGTCATAAATTTCCATTATGGTCATGTCATCATTCCTTGGAATAGGTTAAAAAAGAGTGTCTTGGCCATCATTCTCGTCATCATATAATTATCATGCATATTGCAAATTTTTAAAGGTCCAAATCATGGTTTAGATATTCATTTGGTCTCATCATTAGGTCATATGATCAAATTGTCATATAGGAGTCATGTCATTGCCATATTCATCATCACGAGAGTTAGTAAGTAGGGATATGATTTCATCAAGAGTATATAAGGTACATTCAGCCCACATGGAGATGTAACCTTTCCAAATAAAGTTATAAGTTGTAGTACACTCCTCATCGTGTCATTTCTCAAAAGGACATGTGATGTTACACCATCACCAAAGAAAAAAATCGACTTTCAAGAAATAAAAGGACCATCCAAACATTCAAAAGCTTCATTCCATCCTCCAAGAGCACTTCTCCACCATTATGCTTCATCTCAGCCATTAGAACCAATATTTTTTCATCACCAAACTCTTGTCATCAAGCATGTTGTGCTTTTGCACTAGCACGTTGCGCTTCTGGGAAGCACACTGCATTTTTGGGTTTGGAGGACAAAGAGAGCAACAAAAAGTTCATTCCTCATTCTACAAGTTTTAGATAGTCCTAAGCAAGTAAGTAAGCCTTTCATCATCTCTTTCATGCAGTCATTCCTCACAAAAATTGAATTGAAATCCTTATCCTAGGGTTTTGCTGTGATTTTATATTTCATTGGTTTTTGCATTATCTCATAGAGAATTTGCCTATTTTTTATGCCCAATTACCCTTGTAAACACCTATCAAACCTTCCGCAATCATTTCCCACACTTATTTCTTTCATCCCATCATTTCGCCCCCAAAACCCCTAGCTCATGCTACGCTTCTGCTGCGTTTTTGGGTTATCATTTTGTTTTCCCTCTTTCACCCCCTTTCCCCCACTCAAATTGAGGAATTCCACTTTCATTGTCTTCCTAAAACATTCCCCTAATCCCTATAATTTATTAAAAAATTATCCTATCCCCCTTCCCCTTCATTCCCTCTCCCCAAGTTGTTGCACTTTTAGCTCTCTGTTGTTATCCTACATAAACACAATAACTAGTTGTATCAATAAACAAGATTAGTATAAATCCATAAACAAGATTAACAAAATCCATAAACTGAAATAATGAATTTATCAATAAATTGTCCATATGAAAATATATGCAAATTACAAATGTTACATGAACATCCATAAACTGAAATAATAGGCATCCATAAGTTAAAATAATATTCATGTACATCTGTGTCAAGTCCCAATAGCAAAACCAGTTGAGGATGAGTCTCGTTTGCAATGCAACCTAGTATCAACCTCACGAGTGGTAATTGTGCCGTATGCTAGGGGGAGGAGACATTAAAAAATCCAATCAGCTTATGGCTGGTGTGGAACAAGACAGTGCGATCCCCATGTAATCTTGACATATTAGATGTCCTTGGGTCACAAATCCTCAAGCCACAGGTCAAGCCTAAAGGATCACAGACAAATTCACAAATAAAAAAAAAATGTTCATGTGCATCTGTAGATTGTCCATGTATGAAAATATACAAATTTTGTATCACATGTGAATGTGCCCTATGAAATGGGGCTGAAAATATGCAAACCATCCACTCTAAGTACTACCAGAACTCCTATGTGAGTCATGTTGCACAAAGTAATCATCAATAATTTGGTACTGCAATATAACACATTCAAATTTAAACGAGTTAGATAATTATTTGTACAAAATAAACAATATAGAAATAAATAATTTTGAACCCCATTTAATTACATAATCATATCTATTAACCTCACTTGAGTTCAAATGCAAGTCATCAAGGATGGGGGTCTGATGAATCTAGGTTTGGTGCTACCCTACCTGTGGCTCAAAGATTGGGGTCTACATTGGTAGACCCACATCGTCAATGCCTCTATACCCAACATTCCACTCATGCATCCACATAACTGTGACATCGAAAACACTCTGCATATGGACGTGTGTACACCAAGGACAAATTATAATTAGTCTACAAATTAATTAGCATGCAACTTAAAAAAAGAAATTTTTTAAATTTCAGGAATAAAAATGTTTACCTAAACTATTGGTCCATACAGTTTTACATAGTGACTCTCATCCACATGAGTGTTAGGAGGTGAAGGTGGAGGCGAATACATGGAAACATGCACTAGTGGAGGTTGGTATGGGTTGTTAACTGCCTCCTCGAATGGCCTCATAAGCTCATCCACGTAGTTGGGTTGTGTCTACATGTTATCATGAAGATATTAATATAAACACAATGTAATACGAACTAAATTAATATAAATAATTATGTATAATTTGATGATAATAGTCAACATTTTGGTATATATGTACCTGTTCTATGTCACGTGCCCTCTAAGTGTCATATATGGCATCACAACATATACATGCATATGACAAAAGCTAGTCAACGGGCAGAATCGCGAGATATGAATCATCATATAATAGAATTGGCATGTCAGAAGGCAATGATGGTGGTATGCTCATCTCTCCATGCAATATGACATGTGCACTGACCAATGTCATCTGCATGCTATCTGCAATGGTATTCCTGGTCTCAGCATTGAGCTGCAACGACTCGTCTAGCTCTGTAAAAAATTCCACACTTTGAGATGGTAGTGGCAACAATCTTGGAGGTCGTGGTACACGCCCAAGTTCGCTACGAGCCCCGCCACAATCATAGGTATGTCCCAAGTAACATCCATAAAACTTAGATCATGTGTTGGTGTAATCAGCCTCATATGTAGCACAAAATTTGCATATATATTCTTTTCAAAGTAAAGGGCGACTTGGTCATGGTGGGGGAATGGTCCCCAAGATTCAATGAATTGATCATAAACAAAAGGGGTTGCATTAACATTCTCAAAATATCTCAGTAAAATCGAATCTCGATGTCTAGCAGGGCGCTCCGGGGGGATGTCGAACAACTCCCCATAAACATCAATGTTCTTGGTGTCCTCTGTCACCACCTTCCAAGTATGTGGGCCTCTAACCTCCTACTTCTTAATCCTTTGCATGGAATGTAGGAGGTGGATTTGTGGGCCTGCCCTCCAATATGTCTCGATTAATCGATTGATGTTATCCATCATCAAAGACAAACTACGCCTAGTAATTGAACTAACAAATATTTTACCTAGCTCTCGTGTGATTCATGTATGTTGGGTTGTAACATTCTCTAGTGTGATACTAGCTATAACATCATCCCACGAAGGGATCAACGTTGCATTGTGATCCTCAACTTCACCTTGCCAAGGGTATGCAAATCATAAACATAATTTAACATATATATAACAAACTAGAAACATAATAACATATACATTAAATTGAAACACATCAGTTTAAGAAGATTTAAAAATTAAAGACAATTTCAAGACATAAACACATGAATTTAAAGAGGATTTAAAAATACACTTGTAGCAAGTGAAGATGGTCCACTATCTGTAATCTGATTATCAACAAAGACAAAAACACTACCTTTGACACCCTAACTGGTGTCAGAGCCACGATACGAGTGGAACACACACTCTGGTTGGGCTACGTGATCTATCACAAGCTCGACCATGTATAGCAGTTCCCCCAACACTCCGATGGGCTGTGGTTCAGGGGCGTATAGGAGATGGCTCTGCATATTACATATAATACGTATTTAATACATATGAACTAATCCAAAAGAAATGTTGACTAAACTATTACATATAATACAAAAATATTACATATGATACATATAAACTAATTCAAAAAAAGAATATTGACTTAGAAAGAATGTTAACAAGGAAACCATTTCAAAACTCAAGTAGAATAATCTAGCCCGAAGTCCTAAACTTTAGATTCTATTTTTTTATAATTTATCAACCAAAGTATTGAGTTCCATGTAAACACAATTGAAAGAAATGATAAAATATATTTTCACACTTTTTCCCATTTCTAAATAATGTATTTTATTCATAGGGCATAAATATGTAAATATATATGTAAAAATTTGAAATAAACCTATTTACAAAACAAAGAAAATTTTGGTCAACAAAATACTCCAATAGATTAAGTTCTTATAATGTTTGACTTGGACACATGACATGTATTAGGTGAAAGCACATGAACACAATGTTTATGGTACAACACACTACATAATGAAACAAAATGATACAAATTAGAAAGAATCAAAATATTTTTATTCACTTTAAATGCACTTTTCGTCATGAACTTAATGTATCTATCAATGATGCATTGTTGAATCTTGAATGAATATATATGTGTGTGTGTGTGTGTGTGTTATGATATATATATATATATATATATATATATATATATTATATATATAATATATATATATAGCTTTAATGTTTTGTTATATAGTCAAATGATGTTTATATATATAGTTAATTAAAATTTAATTAAAACTAATTGTATTATATTTTATTATTAAAAATATTTAAAATATAAATTAATTTAAATTTAAAAATAAATAATAATTATTTTTATTTGATAAATAGAGGTTTATCTTGAGCAACTATATTCATTACCTCAATTTTAAGCTCATAATTTGTTTATGCCAATGAACATGTGACTTTTTTGTTTTAGTAATGAAAAATGGTGCTTCTTTTCTACTGAGAAAAAAAAACACTCATCATTTATTTACTTATTGGTTATAGTTTAGGTTCTTTTACGTTTTGGATTTTTTTTGCCCATATTTTTTTGTTAAATTTGTTGGAAACTTAAAATACATTTTAAATAACAAAAAATCAAAATATTTTATTTCACTAAATTCCTAAGAAAAAACTTCAAAACATAAAATAATTAGAAAATATTGTTTTTACCATTAAAAATCATCATAAATATGTTATCATTACAATTATTGAAAACTTATTCAATGAAATGGAAAAAATAAAACTAATTTATCTAGTATTTTTAGTGGTTTTCAAGGGTTTTCTCGTGGATTTTTTGTGGTTTTCTAGGTTGCTTTTTTGGTTTTGAAAGGTTTTCTTGATGTTTTTTTGTGGTTTTTTAGGTTTTTTTTTTTTTTTTTTTTCATGGGATTTGTATGGTGGCTTTTTGTTCCAAATTATTTTGTTTTTTTTTTCAAGCAAAAATAATTCAAATGGAGAAAAAATGATAGGGAACCTACTTTGGCCTGCAGACAATGGTTGGTTTCATATTCAGGGACGTTGGTGGGGTCTATACTCCATCTCCCAAATGCTTGGTCGAGCTCCAAAACCCTCGGCCAAGTTGTCGTTTGCTTCACATTCTGCAAAAATGGCTTGGCAAAGTGCGATTGCAATTTTCAATGCTAAATAAAGGCTCGATCAAGCTCTTATGTTAACTCAGGTTACAGAGGCTTGGCAGAGTGTGATTGCAATTTTCAATGCTAAATAAAGGCTCGATCAAGCTCTTATGTTAACTCAGGTTACACAGGAGCTCGATTGAGAGTTTGTTTATGTGAAAATTCCTTGAAATGCAGCAACTGGAAATATTTCTTCTAATTGATAAATTAATTATGCAGTTTATTTTATTTACAATAAAATAATGAAATATTCACTGTAATTTCTTCATTGTAAAAATTAACTATGGAAGCAAAAATAGGAACGGAGAAATGCTAGCATACACAAAAAAATATTGACACCATTATTTTTGGATAAATGTCCCAAAAAAAACCTAATGTGGGAAAACGATGCAGCGATTGAAGGTTTATTTGATTATGTAGTAGTGAATTCTAAGTACAATATTTGGAAACCCAACTAGATATCCAATCAACAAGAATTTGACAAAAACTTTTGAGAGAAAATTCTCTCCCTCCACAAACAAACCTCTGTCTTTGTCTCCTTATGAAAATTGGTCGTCTAACCCCTACGCACATCATATCCATTTCTGGCGATCCATGCAGCTATGTTAGGAAAACTCGCAATATTCTCATAGCTATACTGGGAAAACCTGTGCAACTCGTCAGAAAAGTCCACGTGACCGTTGCGGTTGTTCTAGGCTAGCTTCGTCATGGAATATTTCTGTCACGTGTTGTTGCCTCTCTAGAACTGGAAATATTTTTTGGATTGTTTTCTTTGCCCCTCTTAACACTTCCTACTCGATCTCTCCTGCTAATCACCTACACTGGAGTATCGAACTCTCTAGATCATTAAGTATATGCAATGTGTGTTCTCCATCTACCCATCCACCTCTTCTTATAATCTCCAGTTAGGACTCCAATGACCAAGATTAAATCTTAATAAATGGTTCAAAATATTTCTAAGTCAATTTGTGTGATTTTCTAGATAATTCACACATTTCTCAATTAATTAACCACTTTTTCTAAGTTAGACTTAGTAGTTTTTTTTATTATGGCCAATTAATTTAATTAATTCATCTCTAGGTGGAATTTCCAAAAATTAATTTTGGCTTTTGGAGAACTCCTATGTTTTAGCCTCTCCACAAAGTTTCGAGACCAAAACACCATTTGATGCTACAAAAACTAACACTCCTTCACGAGGAAGGTGTTCTCTCCAACTAGTGTTACATAACGATTACAACACCCTGTCTTTGCAACATACTCCAACCATGTTGTTGATGTCTGACAACTGTAGTTTCCTACCACTGTCCTCCAACTACTACGCTAACTCTGATTCATCTTCCACTAACTATAGTTGAACAATAATATTGCATACGCGTTGTTGCCGACACTGCACTATACATCTTGTACTGTCAACAACTCTGCATTTGCACTGTAACTCAACTCCCTCTCAACTTTTTTTGTTGCTATTGCAGCCATTGCAATTGAGAAGCATCCAAAATACTTAATCATGTGGCTTTGTGTTGCAACTGTCTCTCGAGTCTCTGACTGCTACTAGCTTCCACACTATCTATTGAGAAATTTTTGTTGTTGTTGACTCTGCTATTGAGCCTCCTGCTCTAGGATCAACATTGTTATGTGCTTCTCAGCATCTCACTGCAACTAGTCTACAAATTGTCACTCTAGAACTAACTACATCAACTTACATTGATCCTCCTTCTATTGAATACTATGGGCCCCTATAGCAAGGTAACGATCCATGAGGAAGACACCATCTGATGCAAACCTCAATGTACATAGCCCAAATCTCTACGCAACTCTGGGACTAAAGCTCCATATCACTCCACTTCACTCTGGTATCGACAATGCTATGTGCTTCTCAGCATCTGACTACAACTAGTCTACAATTTTCACTCTAGAACTGACTGCATCAATTTACATTGATCCTCCTTCTATTTAATACTATGGGCCCCTATAGCAAGGTAATGATCCATGAGGAAGACACCATTTGATGCAAACCTCAATAGACACTGACCAAATCTCTACGCAGCTCTGGGACTAAAGCTCCATATCCCCCCATTTCACTCCTAAAGGTATAGTTGCTAACATGGCGAAGTCTTCCTCTAGCCTAGAGGAAAACTTGTCTATCTCTGCAGATGTTGATGCATGATCCTGCTTCTCCTACTTTTCATTCTTTTGTTGAGGACATTGAATACTATAGTGATCAAAACTTGCCAGACCTGAAGCACTTGACCTTAAATAGATCCTTATTTTTCTTCTTCTCCCCATACAAACCTTGTCCCTGACTTGGACCCTTTATGCAAGGGCTACATTGTCTTCCTCCTTCACATCTTTTGATACGTTGTTGTTGTTGCCGCTGATGGAGGTCTTCACAAGTGCTCCCCTCATCTCCTCATACTGTAGGTCTAACCAAATCCTATCCCACGTAGGTAGTGTATCTCATCCCAAAATACCTTAGATGAAGATTTCCCAATCCTCTAAGACATTGTTCAAGGCCAAACATAATAAATATGAATCTTCATGTGCCTCTCCTATGGCTACTAGTTGATCTTGGATTTTCTAAATTCTAGTGAGAAAGGGATCAATGCCTTCACCCTTATGCATCTTGATGTTCCTTAGCTTCTCTTTCAAGAACATCTTCCGTTGCTCAGAAGGATTCTGGTATAGCCCTACGAGAGCATCCCGCATCTCTTTGGCCATATTCTTGGCTGATATATGTGAGACTACATGGTCCCAGACTCCGTCCAGGATCATCCACTTCATCTTGGCCATCTCCTTCTTAAATTCTTTTAACTAATCTGCATCAGTTGGTTTTGTCACAACGTTCTTTGCATAGGTCTTCAGACCATGCTCATCAAGGAGAAAGGAAATCTTTGCCATCGAAATGACATATTTGGAGGCATCGTCCAATATATCATGATCTTTAAGCTCAGTCGTGGCCATATCTGCAAAAAAAAATCTACTTGAAGCTTAAATCTCCCTCTTTCTCATGCTTGGTTGCTAACTCTGTTATTCACGCTCCCTTTTAGAGTGATAAAATATGCTTGTTTCTACTGCCTATCACAACTCGAAATATTGGTTTTCTAAACTAGAAACCCTCTGAGAGAAATTCATTTTGTGTGTGTGCAGTTTCTCTTCCACCCGACACTCAATCTTCTCTAGCAAATTGTTGCAAATCCCTTTGTGCCCAGATAAGAAAATCTACCCTGCGAAAATTTGAGCTACTACTACACGCACTGCACTTGGGGTTGTCCAGTTTGTACTCGCGTGATCCGTGCGACTGTACTGGTAAATCTCGTGAGGCTCTCATGGTTGGCATGAGCTAACTTGTGCGACCCTTTGAAAAATTCATATTGCAACTCCCTTTAAGTCGCGAATTTTTCCCTTCGCCTTTGAACTTCCTATCCATCAAATACGCTTTGATACCATGTGAAAACTCCATGAAATGAAGCTGTGAAAACTCTATGAAATGTAGCAATTGGAAATATTTCTTCTAACTCATAAATTAATTTATAATTTATTTTATTTATAGAAAAATAACGAAATATTCACACTACTATTTTTTCACTATAAATATTTAGTGGGGAAACAAAAATAAAAACTTAAAAATGTTAACCCACACACAAAAATATTTACACCATTATTTTTTGACAAGGTACTCCTAGGAGAACCATATAAATCCTAATTGATTGTTATCCAAAAAATTCTTATATAGTCATACAAATTACTTTTATGTCCTATGGTTCTATCTTTCTTATCCTATTTGGGACGCAGAACCTACAAGTCATTTTGAAGAGCAACTTCAAGCACAACTAAACTACACTATATGATGCACTTATCAAGCACAACTAAAATTCCATTGTATGATGCACTTATCAAGAGGGTCTACATATAAATATAGACATTGGTTCAAGACCTCAAAATAAACTCTAGGACATAAATCATTAATGAATAGTCTATATAGTTGTTTCACCTGCAAAGTATGTTGTGAAGCATCTCTGGACAAAGTCAAAATTTAACTCATTGGGTCGTTGTTTCAAAGACAGTGATGCATTAACCTTTAACACCTATGTCATAAGATTTGGGTGAATGCAATAGGCAAATTTTAGTGTTTATGCAATTTATTTGTGAGCTCCAACATGGTTTATTCATGATCCTTTCACGTTCCCGGTGGTAGTTATGAATTTAGTAACATACATTTTAATGTATTTGGTATTTTTTTTAAATAATGAACTGGTTTTTTTAATTAGAATGTGATGAATCATTTTTTTTATAAATTATTTTTTCCTTTATTATTTGAATTATAATTTAAAATATAAAATAATTTTAATTTAAAAATATATTTAAATTATATCAATTTAACCCTAGGGTTAAATTTTTAATTTTTCCAAATTCTAATTGAATTTTGAATTGGAAAAAGATATATATATATCTCGAAAAATACCCAAAAATCCAAGTCGCCAATAGGATATGATAGGTTATGGAGACGTACTTCCTGCGAATTGAATTTGGGTCATGAATATACATTCAGTGAGCAATTTGCAAGTCTACGTTGAAAACTAGAGCGAGGGAGAGGCATAAGTACTCTGCAAAAAATGATTGGAGACTCCAAAAGAATGCAAATTTAAAGTGTATATGGAGAAACCCTAATTCGTAAATGCCCCAGAGAGAAGAATACTTCTACGGGTATATTCCTTGTTGGAATTCTTTTCAGAAGAATTCCTTGTTGGAATTCTTGTTTTGAGGAAATAAAAGCAGGCGAACGAAGATTGTTTATGATTAGAACAATTTTAGTTTTAACGAAGGGATCCATCACTATAGCCACAGTAACCTAAATTTTGTGGGGAAGGATTCTTTTTCCAGCACCATCTCATAAACTTTAGTCAAACATTCGACTTATTTGATTTGAATTTCTTCGTCATTAATGTTTCTGGTAAGTGAAACAATGTTTTCAGAATTTGGTAAATGTAAAACGGTGAAGCTAACCTTACTTTTTTGTTTAGGTTGTTTGTTTTGGGATAGGATTATTAACAAAAAATATTTAGCTCGGCATATTTCAGCCATAGAAAATTTTAAGTGCTAATATTTGTATAGAAAATTTTAAGTGCTAATATTTGTATATGTGAGTTAATTTTCCATGATTTTTTTCAAAAATGATTGTTTCTTTTCAGTTTTTTCTAAAAATAATTGGTCCAAATTTTATAATATAAAATATTTATTTTAAATGACCAAATTATATATAGAAATATATATATAACTAATAATTTGAATTTTTATAAGATATCCCTAAATATTTTATAGTTTTCATATTAGAGACTAACAAAATTAGCTAAAATTTCTAAACTTTAAAATGAATTTCATTCTTAAAATTTTCCTTCCTTCCACTTGAAATTCATATTACAAACCATTAAAAAAAAGTGAACAGATTGAAGCACGTGAAGGTTTTGAAGAGTTGTTTCATACAAGTCTTTTTAACATTAACTTAAAAAATATAGCCTCAAAGCAAAGGAAGTGAATTCAGCCGTATACCTAATGAGTTGCAAATAGAAAAAGGAGTTCTTTGTGTAAGTAGGAAACGAACACACTATAATCCAAATCTGAACCAAGACTGTTAAATTTTCAATTACATCAAAAGAAGAATTACTAAATTTCCAAACCATTATCATTACTATTTTTAAATTAACAAAAAAAATAAAAAATAAAAATCTAACAACTAATTTACTTAATGTACTATTAATTTACTTAATCGTTTTCCAATATAACTAATATAAAAATCTAACAATTTTCTTGCAAATTCCTTCGGGGACAGAACCATGGCAACAGTATGCTCCATGATGCTCATATTGACGGGTCAAAACCGTGGCGGTTGGAAGTCAGCAAACGGTGGAGACGGCAATGGAGACGGTTGCCGGAAACGGCACAAGTGTGACCGCCGAGAAAGTAATACAAAGATCGAGGCGGCGAAAAGGTCGTTTGTCAGGCTACTCAGACCGTATTCCAGATTCCCTTTCATCATTACACCACGTGACTTCTCGCCGGTACGATACGCCGACAGTTGTGAAGTCTCTGGACTCTCGAGTTCTTTTAAATCCTTTTATTGAATTCTTCAGTTGACAAAGTTTATGAGATTTTGGGTGGCAATTAAAGTCCTTTTATTCAATCCTTTGATTGAGAAAGTTTATGAGATTTTCTTTTACGATAATATCATCGGAATTTCAAATCTGAAGTACGCTTAATTTTTACAATTTTAATGTGTCTTTCTATAATTTTAATACAAATAGTTGATAAATTTCAAAAAGCAATTAATTAGTAAACACATCAAGATAGCGACTTTTCCGATGAGAATGAGGAGGGAGGATAAGCAAGAAAACAACTTTCACAAAACTATTTACACAATTTGACACAACGTTGATTCTGTAAAGCTGCAGCCTATTTTATTACACTTCAAATCTGTACTTTCTTTTTGAACATTGATGGTACATGAATGGATGGTACACGTATGCCATAAAGGATAATAAATAATGTAAATTTTCAATATGAAATACAAAGCACTGTGATTTAAGTATAACATTTCTTTTAATTCTTATTTGTCAGTTAAAAGAAACTTTGAAATGTTAAATTTGAAGATTCATAATTTTGAGTTCCTAAAAATAGTTTAAATGAAATGTAAATTTTGAGTTTTTAAAAATAATTTAAATGAAAGTCAAGTTAGATAATCTATTTAGTTTTAATATTTATTTTTTATTATCCTTTCTTCATAAATTAGTTAGAAATTAGATTTTTAGAGAAAAAAAAATAAGGAGATACATAGGATAAGTGACATTGGAAAATAGACAATGGATATAACATCATTTTTAAGCAGGGACGGCTCAGAATCACATATTGGGGGCAGAAATCATACGGAGACTACAATCGAAGGGATGTTTCTTCATTGCACAGGTCATCACGACATGGCGGGATCACTTCCCTATCTGGAAAACTGGGGCATAATTTGGCTTCACATGAATTTTCTTGAGATACTTAAAAATACGGTGACCCTGGAATCTTTCTCCCACATTCCCAGTTGTTGATTGTATGTCAAAAAGGGATCTCCGGACGATGGCGGATATCATGATCATAAACAAGTTTGATAGGGACGAGCTTGTGGAAGAGACTAACATTCCTCTCCCATGGCGATAAGTGATTTTATTTTATTTTATTTATTTATTATTATTTTTTTTTTTTATTGCATTTTGGTTTCACTGTTGTTGATCATACAACATACTCAGGTGTTTTTGTTATATTGTTTTTAATTGTATTGTTTTTACTAAATTATATGGCAAAAAATCTTTATTGTAGATAACTGTTATATTTCATGGTTCATTTATAAAAAGCTAGCCATTTTTTTTATAGGAAAGAAAAATTGAGGTAAATAAATTGACTTTATATTTAAAAAAATAACTATTAATAAAATAAATATAAAATAATTATTATTAGGAATCGAAATATAAAGTATATATTTTTAATAGGTATGGTAATAGAATGCATTTTGTTTTGCTTCTACTTTGCATTAGTTTGTTTTTGACTAAAAATTTATGACTTTTATCCATAATTTACATTAGGAATTGAATTTTTGTTAATTTTTATTATTATTTAAATTTATTTATGTAATGTGATGGTTGAGGTGTTTAGTAACTTCACTATTTTTCTGTTTTTTGTTTTATTGAACTTTTTATTTTTATTTTCTTTTTCTATTATTTCTAATTTTCATGAATTATAATTTTTTCACAAATATTTTCATTTAATATGACTTTTTATTATTCAAAATATATTGAATAAATTTTAATTATAATAAATATTATTAATTAAAATAATACACAAGTATATGTATCTAAAATAATAAACAATATCGGTTAATCATATTTCTTATCTTTTGTGATAAGATTCAACAAAAAGATATTTTATTAGTTACTTTATTTTTTATTTATCTTTGTTATTTTTTGGTTTCATCCAGTTATATTTAAACCAAATTGCTGGTAGTAACTACTATATAGTCTTTGTTATATCTTTTCTTATAAAAATAATTACCTTCGACCCTAATTGAAAAATCTATTTCTCATCTGACATAAACCATTTAAATATAATAACACAGAAATTTGACACTCATGAATTTACCAGGGTGAATCTCCGCAGTGAATCTCCGCAGTCCATTTCACAGTTCAAAAACTGATTGCCTCAATCTAGGGCGGACTTCAACAATATAGTAAGTAGGCTGAGTTTTAAATATGAGCTAAAAAATCATAAAATGCACACCGGTTACGCTTTATAAGCCTGTACGCAGCAGCAACCTTAGCGGGATGATTAACTGATCTCTGTAAACAAATGTTTGCAGCTCTGAACTGATCACATTCCAGTCTCTACCGTCCTGGTGGGGTTATCATTAGGCTTTACAGCTATGACAGAACCCATTTCTTTCATCCATGCCATGCATTCAACCCTAGCACAAGGGTTGAGCTCCACCTAAGAAGACCTTTACAAACCTAAGGTTAACTAACCAACGGAGACGTGAATATAATTTCTGTTAGGGTTTTTGTTTTTCTGTAATGAACTGATCTGTGTGGATTGATCATTTTTTCTTTCATGTAATCATGGATGTGGATTGATCATTTTTCTAAATGGCCGTTGTTTAATTATTATATTTTTTGGTTGGAATTTAATGATTTTTTTTGGTTAAATTTGATTAATAATATTTTTTATGTAAAAATTTTCCATGAAAATTTTTAGGTAATGCTTTTTTAACTGACCAATCTAATTATATAAATTTAATATTATAAAAAAATTATTTGTATATATAAATTTAATACTATTGTTCAATTTTTTTGTAAAACAATTAAATTATATAAAATTTATAGCTCTAATTTGATTTCAACCAATCCCCACACGAATTTTAGGTGAATTAAACAACACAGAATTATGCTCTAAAAACTCCAAAGCTCGTGTGTCCCATCTGATCGTGTTGAACTGAGGCGAACGCTGCATGGACAGTTCTACTTCACCACACAACCTGGCTCAACCCTGTACCGTTCTTTTTTGTTATGGATATTGCTTTTGTTTTGAAAGTTATGAAAATTTTGGTCATATTTGAAAATATTTTGTAATATTTTTTTGTAAATTTAAATTATAATAGTTATATTTCACCATTTTAAGTGATCAACTGATGCTGAATCTATTTTCAATTCAAACATTATCTCTACACAATTTTTTTAATTTATTTTGCTCATACACTTTAACTATACAGAAAATTCCTCCAACTCCAAAAACAACCTTTACTTAAAAAAATCGCTAAATTTAATCAAATTGCAAAGAAAAATGACAATGAACTAATTAATTCGTTTTAAAGCTTTGCACTGCAATTTTGATGGACCGTGTTAGTTACGCATTTTCTTTTCCGCTTTTCATACATTTTTATATTTCCATTTTTATATTCTTCGAGCTTCGCATTGCAATTTTTTTCATGGACTGTTATTTATGCTTTTTTTTCCTGTGTTTTCATACGAATTTATATTTCTCCTCTTTGAAGTTACATAAGAGTCGTAGGTCTTTTCAATTTATTTAAAGTTGATTTTAGATTAAAAAATAAAAGAGTTTATTTGATAATATTAATCTTTTAAATATTATATATATATATAATATATATATATTTTGAATTAAATTATTTTATCATATACATAAAAGCCAGAGTACATTTACATGCAAGCTATCTGTGAGATCTATTTGACAGAGATAATGGCAAGCTGGATCAACTAGGTGTAGCCAGGAAACCAGGAAAAATGACTACTTGTTTCATGCCCTCACAGGGCGTTTGAAACAAAAAATCATTCCCACGCAGGGGAGGACAGAATTGACCCCCTTGCGCAGTATTAACCATCCACAAAACAGAAGACCAGACCAGAAAGTGGCCGACCCTACTCCTTAGCGATGGCAAATTGCCACTAAGACACATTGACATAAAAACTAGAAGACATGTGGACGAGCCAGAGACAAATGGATAGAAGGACATGACCGAAGAAATGAGAGAACCAGAACCACCTCCGAGCATCAGAACCTGAGACGTCGCGACGTACTATTCCTCCAGCTCCTCCTCCACAATTGGGCATGGTCCGTATTCCTCCTCTTCCTGCACCTTGCCTTCTGTCACCTCGGCCGCTTCAGGCTGCTTCTCGCTCCTTTCCAGCGGAGGGTCTGGCATTTCCACGCCCTTCCCTTTGTCTGCCTTGTGCAAGTCAGCTACTTTGGCCGCGTCACTCGGGGGTTCGAAGTCTGGCAGAGCACTGGAGCCGCCCTCATCCAAGGCTTCGTCGATGAACAAAACAGAGATGTGGGCATTAATGTGTGGACGGTTCAGGGGGCTATCGAAGGAGAAAATTGCAGAGCCAAAGTAAGGAGCAGACGAGGTCCCAGGTGAGCTGGCCTCCATGAATTGGTTGTGCTTGAGAGAACTAGCACTTCCAAGACACGGGCAGTGGCAAAAACAGTGGCAATGAGGGCACTGGCAGGGGGGATGGGTCTCCACTTCAGCGGAGGGCCACGAAAACCCTCCACGGCTAGAGCCGCGACGACTCAGCATCCTCTGGCGTTCCCTAACCATATTGACAGGGTAGTTCTAAGCATAAACAACCTGAACCAACAGGCCTGGGAGGGAATAAAACAGACCAGGTCCTGAATTAGCCAGCACCAGCAGCTGAACGAGAACCCTAGACCCTGGCCAAGTGTGGACAGTGATGCCAGGGCTGCCTCTGTTTATAGAGCTCCATGCTCTCCCTCGGAGGTCACCCGCCATTAAAGAGGCCACCAATTCTGTATAAGAGCCTATCTTTGCAGCGCAGTCGGATGAAGTCGGGGCGTTAATGCGCCCAGTCTGTCATCCCATTGTTGTTAAATCCACCTTCCGGGGATGTCCTGCGCCACCGCCTTCCAGGTCGCCTCTGCGCATGGTTGGCATGTGGCCGCCGTGAGACCCCCATCCCATCAATTTATTCTGGCTGGTTGGCACCCGCATCTGGGGGGTTGGAGTCGTTTTGGACCAGGTGATTGCATTCCTGAGCTTGTGCATGATTCTTTAGAATATCTAGTGTTCCTGCCTGTAGGGTGAGCTCGCTTTCCACGCCAATGTTGGCCATAAAATCTGCTACTTTGTTGCCTTCTCTTCTTATGTGATTGAAGGTGATGGCTCTGTTATTAAATAGTTCTTGCTCCAATGCTTCCAGCCTCGCTTCAAGCCTCCAGCTCGTGGAAATTTTCTTTGCATGAGAGCCATTTAGGAGATGCTTAGCCATGTTAATCAGGATTTGGGAGTCTCCTTCTACCTCCAGGGGGCTGAAGTTGTTATGCCGAGAGAGAATGAGACCTTGCCAGAGACCTTCCAACTCAGCCGAGTTGTTTGTGTCCCAACCGATATTTCCATAGTAAATCTGAAGAAGCTTGCCCTCATGGTTTCTGAATATTCCACCATATCTCGCTGTCCCAGGATTGCCTTTCGAGGCACCATCAAAATGGAGTTTGGAAGAGTGCTCAGGTGGGGCGGTCCAGGAGACCTTGTTGGTTCTACGGCCATTATGCTATATTTTGTTGTGGAGCTACTTGAGAAGTTGTAAGTTCCAGTTTTCCCAGATGGCGTTCTCGTTGTCTTGAGTTGGAAGGTCTTCCTTGTTCCAGGATCTAAGCTTCAAGGTTTCTTCCAGATTCCCACAAACCTTGCGCCAAATGACGTCAATCAAAGAGTACTGATCTTTGAATATCCTTTTATTTCATTCTTTCCATACATTCCATAGAAGCAGCCCATATATATATTAATTTTTAATTATTAATGTATGTATAATTTTTTTTTTATATATATTTTGACTGCGATTTATAATCTTAAAATAATAAATTTATATTTTATGTGTTTCATTAACATAAATTTGTATAAAATAAAAATTAAGATAATATAAAATCATTTTATTATTAATTATGGTCATTGTCATTAATAAATATAAAATAATAATTTTATTTATGATTTTGATAGCAGGGAACATTAAAATCAAACTCTATTTTATTATAAAGACAAACTCAACACTTCAAATTTGTCAATATATAAATCACACCTGGAATCATTGGTAACATTTAACCTATAAAAAATGTGTTACAATCACTAAAGCTTACTACTTTAAGGATTTAAAAAGTGTTAAGCAAGTTCCTTATGCCAATGAATGGAACATTGGTTGATTTGGTCATAAATTCTCCATCTATCTAAAGAAACATAATTGAATTCTTGATAAAAATCAAGAATGTGGGAACTCATGCATGCACAAACTTATAGTGTTGGCCTAAAAGTTTCATCTAATTATCACTCAGTCTGTTGTCCGACAAAGAAAAAAATGTAGCATGTGATTAAACAAACCAAAGAATCAATAATCATTAATATATGTTGCATCTAGGTTGCATCTTCTAGTTATACACAACCCATACAAATGGTGAACCAAGCGGATAGCATGTGATTAAACAAACCAAAGAATTAACAATCATTTAATATAGGTTGTATCTTCTAGTTATATAGAGCCCATACAAATGGTGAACCAAGCGGATAGTTCGAGTCAATTAGCTAAATTAGCAAAAAATGTTGAACCCAATGATTAATGGTCTAAGGTATATATACCAACACATTATTAATGGGGAATCATTGGCATAATCCTAACATTGCACTTTTTAAGTCAATAATGCAACCAAATACAATTACAAAAATTATTATTAACATATAGATAAAATTTCCCCTAGAATTTCAAATGAAAAAATCATCATTTCTGTGAAAATAGCAACATGAAAATCCTAATTTAATTTGTTTTCGAATTAAATTGTAATTCTATTCTCATAGCAACTTATAGCAGTTAACTAAGTTAAGTTGACTTAGTTAACTGAGTTAGCTCAGTAAATTCAAGTTGAAAGTCTATCCAAAGTCATGTAAAGTGATCCCTAAATTTTAGGGCTTAGGTTGAGTTCTTATTGAGTTGTAATTATTTAATTGAGTTAAATTCAATTAAACTAGTTGTAATTGTTGCAAGAACTAGTGAGTGGTTAAGCGAATTAAATTGGATTTAATTTACATGCATTCATCAATAAAATAACTGACAATTCAATCAAAAATAACTCATGCATGTCAGTTCAAAGGAAGACCCAGTTGAGATTAGAGTTTAGGGACAATGTACTATCAGTTATAAAATTATCTAAATTAAACCGATGATGCATGCAATTAGAGGAAGGCTTATGGATGGATTGCGCAATTATGAGTGAGAAGTTTCCCAATTAAATATGGGCTAATTCCGAAGGGAACAATGCAAGGAAGTAGGGGCTTGGCAGGTAGTACGTTGGGCTAAGTATTGGCTTGAGCTTGTTTATGAAGCAGTGAGTGAGACTGTACTTGTACAAAAATTGTTTGGGTTGAACAAGCATTCTATTTTCTTCCAAGATCTTCTGATTAATGCAATATATAGATAGCAAGGGTTTTTAGTTGTGGCTTTCCCTAAAAAATTATTGTGTTGTGTGATTGAAATTCTTCCTTTTTTGCTTCGTGATTTTATCGATCAATTTTTGTTTCCATTAATGAGTAGAGTAGATTCAAGTCAATTGTTTTAGCATAGCACAATCTACAGTTTGAACCTACAATAAAATTCTACATGGTCTTAGAGATGAAATCACTATAGAAGAGGAAAATATGAGTTTGTCATGTAGGTGAAATCGAATTTGCAGTTTCATACTTCAAATCCAAGAAGATGTCGTTCTATGGTTTGAGACTTGAGTATGCCCTTAAGGGTAGCTCGAAATACATAGCTTGGAAGGACATGATGGAGACAATGTTGGAAGATAACGAGCTGAAGGAATTCATAGATCATGATATATCGAAGCCTCCAAAATATCATGCTAAAGATCTGGCAGAATGGAGAAAGTGCGTGGCAAAGGCGAGAACGATTATCTTATAAGGAGTTCGAGATCATATTGTCTTGAATCTCTATGGTAAGAAAAATCCATTTGCAATGTGGAAAGCATTGACGAACCTATTTCAAAACAACAGTGACCACAGGAAGATGGCACTAAAGGACAAACTCAAAAAGATCAAGATGGAGAAGGGTGATTCTTACAAAGTACTTGACCAAGTTCACCTAATGTTGGGATGAGCTTGGAAGTGTCAGGGTTACTATTGCAGACAACGATCTAGTGATCCTGGCACTTCTACAACTTACCAAGAGCTGGCACAACTACCAGGACTCAGTTAATGGGATGGAGAAGGTACTAGAGTGGGAGTAAATGTGGTCTGACTTGGTACAGGAAGATATTCGGTGGAACACCAAAGACAGATCCTAATCAAAGCATGATGATGAGGGGAACTGTGCCTTAGTTGTAAATGTGAATAAAGGGAAGGGGAAGTCATCCCATTCCAAATCTGATTCCAATTAGGGTGGCAAGAAGAATGACATGTTGAAAATTAAATGTTTTCACAGTCACGAGTTGGGACACTATGCCACAAAGTGTCTTCATAAGAAGGTTGGTAAGAACCCCTCAGGAGGAGCGACAACTGAAGCCTTTGCTTCACAATTCGAACTAGATTTCACCCTTATCTCTTGCATGGTTTCATCGGTGATGGGTAGTGTGTGGCACTTGGATATTGGAGTCCCATTCTATATGACCGACAACAAAGAGCTCTTCAATAACCTGGAGGAGAATGACCTCAAGATGCACATGGAAATGGGTGATGATGGGAGGTATAACGCAACTGACATCGATATTGTGACCTTTCAGAGGGGGTCTAGTTCTCCCTCACATTGAGAGATGTCATGTATGTTCTAGGTTTAAAGAAGAACTTTATTTTTTGTTGCTATGTTGGAGGATCGTGCCTATGATGTGATATTTAGTAAGGGAAAGGCTTTCCTTCATCGCATATCCAAATGAAAGGTGAAGCATATTGGGGTTCGAGTGAAGAGCCTCTATAGATTGAAGGTAGAAGATTGCGCTTCTTTGAGCACTAAAGTAGAGAAGGTGCATAGATGAGACATTGGTGAGTGTGGCATAAAATATTTGGTCACTTGCACCATGGAGCTTTGAAGATCGTGAAGAAAATTTCTAGAGGACTTCCCAAGGGTACACTAGAACAAAGAGACACATGAAAAGGGTGTACATTGGGGATGTACACCAAATCCTTTCAAGAAAAAGAAAATTGAGCACGAGCGATCCTTGATCAAGTTCACTTAGATGTGTGGGGATCGTTTTCGATAGCATCCAGAAACAAGCACATGTATTATGTAATAGTTGTTAATGATTTTTCTCGTAAGTGTTGGACTTTTGTCATGCAAAAATAAAGATTAGACATTCACTAAATTTTTTGAATTTAAAGCACTTTTCAAGAAAGATACCGGTAAGAAAGTTAAAGCTCTCAGAAGCAATAATGGTAGAGAATATGTGTTGAATGAATTCAAGAACTTTTGCGCAACAGAAGGAATTCGATGAGTTGATAGCACCTCATAGCCCATAGTAGAATGGGGTGGTTGAAAGGAAGAACAAAATTATTGTGGGAGCGGCACAGGCGATGTTACATGGTCAAGGCCTACCAGTGCACTTGTGGGTTGAATCATGCAACACAACTGTTTATTTGCAAAACAGAAGCCCTCATCGAATTCTTGGGATGAATACACCAGGAGAAGTTGTTTTAGCTAATAAACTAGATGTGGCATTCTTCAGGATCTTTGGTTCATTAGTCTACTATCATGTTACCAATGATGTATGGAAAAAGATAGAGCCAACAACTAAGTTGGAAATATTTTTGGGGTATACTGATACACCACATAACTATTGGGTGTACTTGCCATCTAACAAGATGACAATGGTTCGTAGAGATGTGAATTTCGATGAAGAGAAGGCCATGAGATGCTCCCTTGAGAGGGAGCTTTTGTTACATGCAGTTGAGGAGCTTTTAGCACCAAAGGATGAACCTCTGGATGATGTGGAGCGGACACATGCAGAGGAGAAGAGAGTGGAATCACCCACTCATACAAATACTTCCAGATATGGGAGGAAGTGCACGAAAGAGGCTGACACATTATTGCATGATGCTGGAGAGAATGTGGTAGCACCCACATCACAACATAGGCAGAGGAGGTAACTAGAGTGGTACACTAGCTACATGGCTTTGATGAGCAAGAGTGTAGAGATTGAGCCATCCTAATTTGAGGAAATAGTGCAACAACCAGTGTGGTTTGATGTCATTGTTGAGGAGTATGACTCCATTATAAAAAAATTAAAAAATAAAATTTGGAGGTGGTCCCAAGACAAATAAACAAGTTAGTGGTGAGTTCCAAATGACTTTACAAGGTAAGGAAATCAATAGATGGGAGTGTGGAGAAATACAAGGCCAAATTGGTGGCCAGAGGGTTCTCTCAGGTGGAGGGAATTGATTACGATGAGACTTTTGCTCCTGTACTAAGGTACTCATCAATCAGATCTATTCTAGCATTGTCAATGCATATGGGATGGAAGATACATAGGATGGATTTAAAGACAACATTACTCAAAGACATGATTGAGGAAGAGGTGTATATTGAGCAAGCGAAAGGATTTGAGACCTTTAACAGGGAGTCGCATGTGCTCAAAATCAAGCAAGCATTGTATGGAATGAAACAAGCACCCCGTGCTTTGTACACCAAGATTGACAGTTATTTCACCAAGTTGGGATTCACCAAAAGTGAAGCAGATGCGAACCTTTACCATATTGTGGTTGAAGGTAAATTGTTGAGTATTGTATTATATGTCAATGATTTGACTCTGATAGGTGATGAGAAAATGATTAAATCTTCTAAAGAGGATCTTGCAAGAGAGTTTAAGATGAAGGACCTAGGGCTCATGCATTACATTCTTAGTATGGAAGTATGGCAAGGAGATGAGGAACTTTTTGTCTCTCAGGGAAAGTATGCAAACCCATGGAGACTCATGTAGCTGGTAATTGGAGGAAGGAGGATATGCTACTTTAGGTGTAGTGGAGGATACTATTTATAGACAATTTGTGGGTTCATTTATGTATTTGGTGAACACATGATGGGACATGTGTTTTGTAGTTAACTAGCTTAGTCAAGCCATAGTTAACCCAACCAAATTGTATTGGAAGGCAGCTAAACATGTGTTGAGATACCTAGAGGAACTGCTCAACTTGTTCTTTGGTACAGGCAAATAGAGGGAGTGAAGCTTCAAGGCTTCACAAATGAAGATATGGAAGGAATCCATCTAACAGGAAGAACACATCAGGGGGACTCTTCAGTTCTGGGTCAGCAACAACTTCTTGGTACAACACGAAGCAGAGATTAGTTTCATTCAAAACAGCAGAAGCAGAGTACATCGTTGCTAGTCAAGCAGTTTGTGAGGCTATCCTGATGAGGAAGATCCTTTTTGGGTTGTTTGGTCAACAAATGGATCCAACATTGATTTATTGTGACAATTAGAGTTGTATCAAACTATTTGAGAATCCAATTTTTCATGATCGGTCCATCCATATTGACATTTGGTATCACCATCTACGAGATTGTGTGGAGAGGAGAATCATTTTGCTGGAGCACATTCCTACAGACGAGCATGATGCAGATATTTTGACAAAGGCATTGTGAATATGAAAATTTGAGTTTCGCAAAGGTAGGATTGGGGTAGCAGATAATCCATTTCTTGTTGAGAGGGAGTGTTAAAAATAGCAACAAGAAAATGCTAATTTAATTTGTCCTTAAATTCAATTGTAATTATATCATAGTAACTTGTAGCACTCAACTAAGTTAAGTTGACTTAGTTGGCTCTGTAAATACAACTTGGAAGTCTATCTAGAGTCATGTAGAGCGATCCCTAAATTTTAGGGGCCTAGGTTGAGTTCTTATTGAGTTGTAATTATTTAATTCAGTTTAACTGAGTTAAATTCAGTTAAACTAGTTCTAATAGTTGGAGGAACTAGTGAGTGGTCAAGTGAATTAAATTGGATTTAATTCAATGCAGTGATCAATCAGATAATTGATAATTCACTAAAAAAATCTCATGCATGTCAGTTCAGAGGAAGACCTAGTTGAGATTAGAGTTCAAGGGCAATATATTATCAATTGTAAAATCATCTAAATTAAATCAATGATGCATGCAATAAGAGCAAGGCCTATGGATGGATTGTGCAATTATGAGTGAGAAATTTCCCAATTGAATATGGGTTAATTCCCAAGGGAACAACACAAGGAAGTAGGGGCTTAGCATACAACAAATTTGGCTAAGTATTGGCTTGAGCTTGTTTGTGAAGCAGTGAATGAGATTGTACTTGTGTAGAGATTATTCAGGTTAAACAAGCATTATATTTTCTTCTTAGATCTTCTAGTTATTGCAATATACATATTGAAGGGGTTTTTATCTAGGCCTTTCCCCATAAAATTATTGTGTTATGTGTGATTGAAATTCTTCCTTTTCTGTTTCGTGATTTCATCGATCAAATTTTTTTTTTTTCTTTTCCCTTCATGAGTAGAGTAGATTCAAGTCAATTGCTTTAGCATATCACAATCTACAGTTTGAATCTACAATAAAATTCTAAACATTTAATCAATGATTCTTATTATGCTCAAGAAATGGTTATGATAGCAATTTATCCACTCTTAAATATGAGTGTGATGTATTCTTTCTCACAAGCACATTTCAACAAAAAAATTTGTCTCAAATATAACCTTCAATTTTCAGAGAAATTTCTTATTCCAAATCCCTCCTCATCTCCATATGTTCCATTTAAATGCCAGCAATCACAATGATTCATCTAATATTCCATTTTGGATCACACCCCTCATGCTTCTACATGTCAAACTCATTCTCTATGGTCAAGCAATATTTGACGAATCTACAAGAAATGGAGCCTTCATTGTAGCAAGGAAGATAAGATTTGAATAGATACCTTTCACATGAGCCCATTGTCCATTTTATGGCTGGAGATAGAATTTGTTACCAAAATAGTTCATTGGACAACCACTAGTCCTTGGGTTATAAATGAAAAAAGAAAAATAGTTTTCCTTTTGACCTTGACTCTTCAAACATTCTTCTTGGATATTCAAGTGAAATATGCAACATTTTGGTCTCCTAATGTCCAATCAATCTATATTATTGGGAATATTTCTTGCATGGATTATTTAGCCTTCTAGAGTGCCAACGATTACTAACCTTATAATCCATTTTCTCAAGAAAAGACAAAGCAAAGATACCATGTCATACATTTTTATTTGTGATGATGATTTCCAACTTGGCTTCTTAGTCCCACAAGTGTTGAAATAGATTTGGGTGTAAAAATTATTGCTTTTTTTGCTTCTTCCAATCTTCTACAAGGATATTTTGATGGTTTTCTTCCCACTCTTTTACAAACTATTTTTTCCCCCTAGAAAATGGATTGTTTTTTAATCCTCTTGCCTAAAAATATTTGGTTTATTTGCTTATTTTTCAATGAATCTTAGGCCTTCATACATGAGTCTATATTGAGCTATAATGGGAATCATAATTCCCTAACCTTTAAAGCCTAATTGCCTCAATAACTTCAAACTAATACTTGTAATATGCTTTTCAAAATTACCTAAAATGATTCTTGAGGAAGGCTCTTGGACGCTGAATATACTATGCTTGATTTCATCATGATGCTAGATTTTTCAGTTGAAATGGAAGGCGTTTACTTGGTCCCCTAGTCTACTACTTGTAGCTTCTTCATTGCCTCTTCCTTTATTGTCAAATCTTGGTATATTTTGAAGCAATTATTTTGGTAAACCTCTCCTCTTGCAAATATAGAGAAAACCGAAAAACATAAGGAAGAAAGAGAAGTCAAGAAAATTTTAAAATTTTATTTGATGACGACAAGGTTCAAGAAAATTGGAGAGTAAGTTGTAGATAATGGACATTAAACTACAATAAATGAAAAAATAGAAAATCAACAAATGAAATAGCTAAGAGAAGAAGAGGATGTTTATGACTTACAAAATCCTAAAATGAATTACAAGTTAAAAAAATAGAAAAAAAGATACATTATTTTCCTTAAATAGTTTGCAAAATATATTGGATAATTTTAAAAGAGCATTAAACCTCATATTTCCTCTCTTACCACGGAAAGAGAATAAGACACTATGTAATAAGGCAATCTATAATAAATCAAGATATATATACAAAACAATAAAGTTATAAACTGAAACATTATTTTTCCTGGAAGCAAATAGGTTAGTTAAAATACTTGAACCTAAAAATAATTTAGCACCAGTTAAGATATACTCAACTAAATATAAACATGTCATAATCAATGGAATTTCAATATATAAGAAATCAAAGTTGTGAAGAAAAGGAGATGAAAAATAATTAAAAATAGAAAAGCAATTAGCAATATAAGTACGAAATTGATAATAATACAAATAAAGTTGATGACATTTGGATCCTGTCTTACAACTTGCTGGTGTGAAGGAATGGCCCAGATTAAGTTATATTTTCAATAACATTGATATTATCTTACTTTTTAAATTATGGATCGTGAAGAATCTTATGTTGCTATCATAATTAGATCGGTCTATAGTTAAATTTCAGTAATATCTTCTTAGAGAGGCACTAGATGCATAACTCTATAGTTAATTTTGAGTAAGATCCTTTGGGAAAGGCAATGAATGCATAACTTGTTATGGAAAGAATAATCATACATTAATGGTTATATTGAAATTAGTGATTGTATTAAGATGAGTATAAAAAGGTTTACACTTTTATTTATTATTTATATTTTTAATGCTTTTTACCTTAACTAACACTATGTTTTATTATTTTTACCAAACACATTATAACATTATATAATGCTTTTTCACTAAATTATTTAATTCTTGAATTAAAATAAAAATGACATCTTAATTTAAATATAAAACACAAAAATGCAATTCAGATATTCGAATCCTTTTGCGTTGCCTTTCAACCAAGAAAGGAAGATGTTAATAGATGAGCATCCAACTAAATGTGTTCAAGTGAAAGGGAACCATGTAATTCTGTATTTATATTTGCCGTTTTTTAATAGTTGATCCTAATCCTTTTTTATTTTAATCCATTTATGTCCACATGGGCAGCCCACCATTCCAGTGTTCTAAAATCGTTGTATCAGGCTATGGCCGACTTCACAAATGTAATGGGCCGTGTTGCAAATGAATGTCAATAAGATTGAAACTGCAATGCTCGCTATATTTTTTTTTAAAAAGGGTTGCGACCCCTGGAAAGAAAAGTGGTTGATATATCAACATCATTTTTTACAATACAGTTATATTATTGTTGTGTCATCTGAGGGCAACGTATCATGTCTCATCTGGGATTTGAACTAAGGTAGAGAGATTATTATTAAACTCTGCCAACCCCTGGGATTGCTTGCGCCTTGAAAATGGTCCCTGACCGCCGTGTGTAAATCTGGGTACAGCGGCCACTTTAGCGGAACTACTCACTCAACTCTGTCCACAAATGTTGATTGGTGACATTCCGCATAACCTTTACACCTATGAAATACTCCAATCTCTACCAACAAAGGGGAAATTTTAAGCCATTGTGAAAATGCTTATTCATTCTCTTGTCATATTTTTGATATTTTATTTGTATGCCGACTTAAGCTGGTGTAATGTAATTTCTACATATTTAGCAATTTAAATGTAAAAAATTACCCAAATTGAAGTTATACAATTAGCATATGCACAATAAGATACAATATGCATGAATTATAAGTAATATGATGTTTACATGTTATATCAAGAAAAAAAAAATTCTCATCTCATTAACTCTTACCTTATAGGGGATGGATATAGCCTTTAAAATTATGAGCCATCTTTGTCATATCTTATATTTAATGATGGATATAGCTTTTAAAAGCATCAACCTTGTTTGTTATTTTATGTAAGGTCAATTTAATGGAAGTCCTTGAAGTTTTATTCAATATTATCTTGTACAATTGGAAATAAAATGATGTGGCACCAGTGTTTCTAATGAGATTTTCAAGCTTGTTTTAATTACCTAAATTTACCCTATTTAAAGTAAATAGTTGCATTGACCATCTTATCTTCAAGTCAGTAACTTTTCTTCGGGCATCTTCATGACATCCACCATCTCTGAAAATTATGAAATATTAGTAGTATCTTGCACTAAATAGACAATATTGGCATAGAATCGTTTATTGTGTTTTTTACTTCATGTCACAAATTTATTGATATTTTATGATTATTGGTTTCGATTTCCATGCTAAGACTCTATTCATCATGTTTGCTATGATTTTTAGTTGTGCACACATCATATTTCTCACCTCTAATTGTATAAAAAATACTGAGTATGCGTAACGACATGTAGTGACATGTGGGTGTCTATTTTATTCAATGATATGCTTGATTTTTTAACTCATTGATCTGAATTTGAAACTACTTGAAATGTTTAGCAAGGTATTCAATTCAGTAAATATATATGTTAACATGATGTAGTTGTCTTGCAGTTAAAAACAAATGGAAATTTCAGTTGTTTATGACCCATTTAAGTATAGTAGAATTATTTCATTTTTCTGTTTAACACACTAAAACAGATTTGTTCTGCAAAATAACTCAACCACAAATGCAAAAGAAGTTCATGAAGCAGTTCACCCCTCCTGCGTTACATCTGTTGGGTCCAAGGCTCCCAAATGGGCATGTCCTTGATTTGATTAAAAGCTCAAAATGATTATACAACTAAATAGAAGCCTTAACAGGTGAAATGGACCGTAAAAATAGATTCAAAATGCTCAAATCAGTTAGGAATGACCATTGGTTCTTATTCAATGGGTACCTGCAACCCTATACAACGCCCACAACACTGGGCCCTAGTGGCTCCTAGAACTTCCAAGGAGAAAAAAACACCTGTAAATGACCTCTGATTCCTCTCTAACCTGTGCTAATTGCTTCAGAATCATCTGATTAGTCAAAAAAGAAAAAAAATCATAAAAAGAGTTTCCTAGCCAAAGTTATGGCCATTTACTCCCAACTGTCAGTTTGTCCTAGAAAGACTCCAGCTAACTTTAGTTGGGGCTAGTTAGCGCTGCCAAATATGGTGCCTCTGCCATTTATGCCACCATATTGACTGTAACGATTTGATAAACTGGAGTGAGTTATGGGCATGTGACCGTTTCTTGGCAATTTTGGGTTTATCTCGGAGTTTGAGCCTGGAACTGTTTGTTAGCTCACCATGTTAACTTCACAATGTGACACATTTCCAACATTTAAACGATGACCGTTTGTTATTTAAACCTGCGGATATACGTTATGCCCTGTGGTTATGGGCGAAAGGTCACATGTATGGGGGCTAGCCGCCTTCAGGCCCCGCCTAAAGCCATTTTAAACTTCATATAAAGTTTTTCCTGCCCACATAACAAGACCTGTAGTTGTGGCTCAATGGTAAAGTGTTTGGGTGTTAGACGAGAGGTCATGGGATTCAACCTCACCACCACCAAAATTTTAAATAACGCACATACCAGCTGCTAACATCACCCTGGCCATGTGGCGGCCTCCAGGCCTGCCAGGTGGCAGCCTGTTATTGGCCAACCTAAAAGGAATATTTTGGAAATATTCTATTTTAATTTATTTGAAAATATTCAAAATTTCAGTGTTATTGGGCAATTCTTCTTTTTGGCATAACTTCCTCATATGGAGAACATTTTTCGAAACGTTCATGGCACCGGAATCAGGAGGACAAGCTCTATCGGGTCGTTTAGGTTTGACCTAGTTCTGAGCACTTTCAAAATTGAGTATTTTTGACACTTGACCTTGAGCTCCTGATCACACCTCCCAAATGAGAGGCTTTTCGTCCCTAAAAGCTTACTAAAATGCTAAACTAAACTGTAGTACAGACAATGACAGAATGAACATCCTCTTCTCTTCAGCCCTTCAAACATTTTCTTTGCATGGCAAATGACTTTGAACTACAAACGGAAAGAAATTGACATTTCCCTTCCTGAATGCGCTTTTCCTCCTTTCCACAATTGTCTTTCTTGCACTCAAACAGAAATTTTCTGGCGAGAAAATTACAGAATGAAACTAAACAACATTGCCTTGATCAATGATCTAAGGTGGCTCAAAACAAACAAGATATTACAACATAGAATATATGCATACATCCGAAATTTACATATGTACAAAAGTGGTACGTCTTATTGTGTCAAGAAGTCCATCCACTTCTCACCAAGCCACTTCCATGGCGACTTTTGCTACTACAACTTTTCCTCATGTGAAACTTCCCTTTCCACATCAATAATGGAATCTATGGTTTCATCTTTGCCAATCTTCTTGTACTCTTGCTGCATGTGTGTGGGACGACGAGTTAGATGTAAAGTCCAACAATGAGAGACAACATGTCCCCTCTTTTGGCAAAAAGTGCAAAACTTATACATCTTCTTTGAAGGTAGTCTTTGCTTCATCTGTTCCCTGTATGCTTTCTTCCTCATCCAGCATCTCGAAACATGATGATTAAATTGACCACAATATGTACAAGGAATCTGTCTTCCATTAAAGCATGTAAAATTATAATGCCTTGCGGAAACACATTCAAATTGATCATGAGAAGATTTATACCTCTTGTGCTGCTTTGCATGTTCATATTTTTTGCCTCCATGAGGAGATGAACTAATAGAGGCTTCAGTTTTCAATTGCAGACTAACATCATTGTTGTTGTCTTGAAAACTGCCTAAAATTATATGCTTGCCATAAGCTGCATGTCTACCATCTTCTTGCTGCAAAAAAGGCTTAAAGCAATGGCAATTATCTTTGAAACAAATTTGACATATTTGTCTCATGGAACTTGGAACAAAAGTTCTCTTTGAATTACCCTCATATGCCTTCATGGCTTTTGAGTTTTCGCCATAAGATTGCACATAACCCAGTCCAAGTTTCTTTGATCGTTCCTCAACATAAATGGGTTCAATCATGTCCTATACATGCTTTCCTAATCCCTTTTCCTTCATAACCCATCTTAATCATTAACTTGGATCCTACTCCCCTTGTATGCTTTTCAAAATATCCAACACATCTTTCTAAAGAGGAAACTGAAGACAAATCATAATGGATTACTTCTTTCTCACGCATGTTCTTAGTCAAAGCCTCTTGGTCTTGATGAAGTTGCAACTCCATATCATGCAATCTTTGAAGAATTTCTTCCTTCTCCTGCTTCATGGCCAACAATTTCTCATGAAGCTTTGTGTTTTCTCTTCTATCCTCAAATAGGATCTGCACCATATCCTTCAATATAAGGAATTCATGCTTTATATCCTCATCAAAGAACCTTCTGAAGGAGAAATCTTCACTTGATGAAGTTGCCATTATAATATCAATGAACAAATTAACTTCAACAATGTGCTTAAAGCTTTTCAAAACAAGTGACAAATCTTTTTACCTAGATGTCAATCAAGCAAACTATCTACCTTATGAGTGATAACTTTGGTTGAGGCTCTTGAGGGTGAATCTAAAGGTGGAGATAATGACACCCCGGCCCTCCTTGACTGAGGATTCTCTCGTTCTCTAGTTAAATGTCCTTCCCCTCTCTGAAGTTTCAACCTGGTAAGCATCAAAACTTGCAAGAGAGTCAAAATATCCTTGCACAAAAACAATCAAAAGACAACTACACCAGAGATTAACTGAAAAGAGTGTTTATCTACTTTGCAATTGTATAACAAGAGCATTTCAAAGGCTACCTGGCTCATTTCAGGCTCTGTCTATAGTTTATTTGACTACTTTTGATACAAAGAAACAACAACATAGCTCTGATACCAACTTGATCTGAATTTGGAACTACTTGAAATGATTAGCAAGGTATCCAATTCAGTAAATATACATGTTAACATGATGTACTTTTCTTGCAGTTAAAAACGAATGAAAATTTTAGCTGTTTATGACCCATTTAAGTATAGTAGAATTATTTCTTTTTTTCTGTTTAACACACAAAAAAAAATTGTTCTGCAAAATAACTCAAATGCAAAAGAAGTTGATGAAGCAGTTCACCCCTCCTGGGCTACATTTGTTGGGTCCAAGGCTCCCAAATGGGCATGTCCTTGATTTGATTAAAAGATCAAAATGATTGTACAGCTAAATACAAGCCTTAACAAGTGAAATGGACTATAAAAATGGATTCAGAGTGCTCAAATCAGTCAGGAATAACTACTGGTTCTCATCCAATGGCTACCTGCAATCCTATACAACTCCCATAATACTGGGCCTCGGTGGCTCCTAAAACTTCCACGAAGCAAAAACACCTGCAAATGAAATTTGATTGCTCTCTAACCTGTGCCAATGGCTTTAGAATCATCTGATTAGTAAAAAAAAAAATCATCCAAAAAGAACTTTCCTAGCCAAAGTTATGGTCATTTACTCCCAACTGCCAGTTTGTCCTAGAAAGACTCCAGCTAACTTTAGTTGGGGCTAGTTAGGGCCGCCAAAATATGGAGCCTCCGCCATTTATGCCGCCATACTGACTGTAACGGTTTGATAAACTGGAGTGAGTTATGGGCATGTGACTATTTCTCAACAGTTTTGGGTTTATCTTGGAGTTTGAGCCAGAACTTTCGGTGGAACTGTTTGTTAACTCATCATGTTAACTCTGCAATGTAACACATTTCCAACACTTAAATGGTGACCGTTTGTTATTTAAACTGGTGGTTATATGCTAGGGCCCGTGATGATGGGCGGAAGGTCACATGTATGGGGGTTGTCCTCTTTCGGGCCCCACCTAAAGCCATTTTAAACTTCATATAAAGTTTTCCCAACCCACATAACAAGACCTATAGTTGTGACTCAACAGTAAAGCGTTTGGGTGTTAGACGGGAGGTCGTGGGATCGAACCTCACCGCCACCAAAAATTTAAATAATGCACATACCTCCTACTAACATCACTTTGGCCACGTGGCGACCTCCAGGCCTGCCACATGGCAGCATGTTATTGGCCAGCGCAAAAGGAATATTCTATTTTAACTTTTTTTGAAAAAATTCAAAATTTCAGTGTTATTGGGAAATTCTTCTTTTTGGCATAACTTCCTCATACGGAGACCGTTTTTCGAATCATTCACGGCGCCAGAATTAGGAGGAAGAGCTCTATCCAGTCGTTCAGGTTCGACCTAGTTCTAAAAACTTTCAAAATTGAGCATTTTCGACACTTGGTCTTGAGCTCTTGATCACCCATTCCAATCTTACCACAATGATATTAAGAGAGACAAGGACACAATAAGAACTATCAATAAATGAAATTAGAGACTTTAGAATGCAACTCAAATTGTACCTGAATGTAACGATAAGTATTTGCAACTGCCTGGTCACCAATGAGCATCGAACCACACTCTGAAAAATTCCTTGCATTATGAGAATTTGATTGCACTTGCACTAATCCTTTGTAGTAGTTTCTTGAGTTGATTATAGATATAACTTTAGAAATAATCTTACTTCTGCAATTATTCCCTATATGGATCATCTTTGTCTCCCCCGCCCCCCCATTGATAGTTATTTTTCAAGGCAACAGAATAAAACTCTTACATTCCATCACCGCCTTTCAAAACAATGCTTGAGTATTTCTAGGTGATTGCCGAACCAGTCTCTACTCATGTCCACAAAATCCTTGATTTGTCTCCATCGCACAAACCTCTTTTCATAATAAAATTATAAATCCCACATTTTCATTCCTCATCCCTGACATACCAATTCTTTACAGTGGAATACTTTATCATTTCCCCCTCGATGCAATAGAGATCCACTATTGTGGCATAGAGATGATTGGTGTCATAAATGGTGGAGTGCATCCTTCAATAGATGTCATAGAACTCCTCTCACCTCACAAAACTCCTCTCATCTACAACAATAAGGGTCCTCTCAAACTGCTTCGTCTCCATCTCATTCATCCTGAAATAAGTGGATATTTCCATGGGTGAAAAAGTGTGCTTGGGGATTTAATAGAGGGAGCTATCACTAAAAGAAATAAAATACAATGCATCATAATAGTTATCAGTAAGAGGAACAACCCTGCCAAGTTACTTCCTAACTAGATCAAGATACTCCCGAATTAGTCTACATATGCATGGTAGCAATGAAAACACTATAAAAAACAACATCTACAACAACATTGGTCAATCTCTTCTTCTAGTCAAGGGCTTGCCCAGCTTTTGAAAAGTATCAAGCATGTCATGGTCCACCTCATCCAGGCTCATCTTCTTCTTCTACTCTCTTTGTTTAGGCTCAGAATAATAGCAAAGGTCTTGGAAATTCATGGGTGGGTAAAAGTTATCAGACTAATTAGGTTCTTCCATTTTTAATCATTGTCTGTAAGAATTGAGTCTAAATTGCAAAATCCATTCAAGTTCCTTCTTTTAGGTTGAAATTAACCTAAGATTTAGAGAGTTGTAAGGTTTAATGGATCTAAGTATATTCTACTTAAAATATAGTAACATGGTTTAAAACTGTAGGCATTGAGATCAGAATCTAAGGATGAAATAGAAAATATTTTATGTCCATGTTTACAAGAAATGTTGAATTTCATGTAACAAAGTTTGAGGAAGGTCTAGTATTTGCATCCTACCAGAAAATTTGCTTGCATCAATCGATCCCTTTGAATTTGGGCATGGTAGAGTCCATTACACAAACAATCAACAACTAAAAAAAATGTGAAAAGAAAAAATAAAATTTCATGCATTCTGACACTAGAAAAGTTAGGGAGGAGCGAACGGATTTGTGCAATAAGGACATGCAAATTGCTTACTTGTTCATTGTCTTTTGATGAATTGTTGGCTGCAATCAAGATCTGCATTATCATAATCATTAAACCCTTTGTACAATAAGGAAATCTAAAATGCTTACATATGCATTGTCTTTTGGTGAATTGTTGGCTGCAATTAAGATGTGCATTATCTAATCATTAAACCCTCAACTCTAGATGAAATTTATGCTTTGATCATATAAACCCTCAAAATTGTTTACCCATAAGAACAAAAAACATATTTAGTAAAAAGGAAGAACTCTCTAGAGTCCAAATTCATACCCATGGCCAAAATGGCCAAAATCTCCATGCCCAATGACCTTGCCCTTCCTCCATCTAATTGTTGGTTCTCTCCTAAGGTGTTTCCCATGCGAACTCCATCTGGGGTTCAAATCCCATGTAATCCATAGATCACGTTGATGGTCTTCCTTCTTCTGGCATTTCCAAGCAGATATAAACAATGTGATGTTGTAATCTGTGAATATTTTATTTGAACCTAGTGCTAAACTGGATATGAAAAAAATAGAAATATTTATAATGGCAAAAATAAAAGAAATATTTAGAACATAAAATAAAATATATAAATTGCAATTGGGTTAAATGATTTATTTTTAATAGGAATGTGCTATCTTTGGGTAAGACGCTAAATTAAAAAGAAGAAGATGTTACAAATGATATTGGGATGAGTGTAAACATTTAAATATGGCCTTAATTAATAATGAAAAGTTAAATTAATAAAAATAATAAAATTTAATTTGTTATATTTTGATTTTGTTATTAACTTATAAATAGGCTTTGTTACAATACCATGGGCCAATACGATGTGCCAATACCATGACTTATCAATACTACAAGTCCAAAAGTCATAACTTATTTCACAACCAAAATATTTTACAACAATATGAAAAGATTCTTAACTGTGGATATTCAACCCCACATTAAAGTATATATTATTAACTTTTAAAAGATAGCCTTTGTTACAATACCGTGGGTCAATACCATGGATTATCGATACCACATGCCCAAAAAATATAAATTGTTTCACAATCAAACTATTTTATAACAATATGACAAGATTGTTAACCATGGATATTCACCCTTACTTTGATATTAACTTGTAAATCGGATTTGTTACAATACCATGGCCAATACCATGGATATTATTGACTTGTAAAAAATAGCGTTTGTTACAATACCATGGGTATAAATTATTTCACAATCAAAATATTTTATAACAATATGACAAGATTGTCAACCATGGATATTCACCCTCACTTTACCATGGATATTAACTTGTAAATCCAATTTGTTACAATACCATGGGCCAATAATGCCAAAAAACTATAACCTATTTCATAGTAAAAACATTTTATTTTAATTTAATTCTACAACATTTTTTTTAATTGAATCTAAAAGGGAAAATGTTACAATTTGAG
>APFE030452839.1:52554-74953 GCA_000404065.3 Pinus taeda | reverse complement strand
TCCTGAATAGAAAAAACCTGGTTCTCCAACCATTGGAAATACTCAGGTTTGAATCGGACGACCTCGGTCCCCTCATCAGGATGACGGGCCATGATTGCGACCCATCGCATCAGTTTGGGCTCTCGGGGAAGCCCAGCTCCAACTGTAAGGTGTTGCGGGATAAACATAGCAATCCTCTCCAGGCTAAAGCTCATGACTAAAGCTCCATAACCAAAAGTCTTCAGTCGCCCGTTCTTGGCCCTGGTCAATTGGCCCTTCACATTGGCCAACACAGCATCGCATCAGTTGAAGATGGTGCCCTAAAAGCAATCAACTGCCATACGCATCTGGGATCTGGTGGCAACATGTAATGCGGTAGCTCCGCAAAGTCTAGTAACAGTGAATGCAATCACCATAAGCTCAGGACGGGATATGGTCTTTATGTCTATCCCTTTGTCTCTAGTCTGGCGGTTGCAGTACTCTAACCGGAGGCTATCGACAGACTGGCCACTTGCCCTAGTCCCGAACAGAGTCAAGTCAACGCCTCTCTTAGGCAAACCAGTCAAGAAATATATATCCGCCGGCTCAATCTCGAGTTGGTGGCCGCCAATAAAGAAACACTGGTCCTCGACGCTCCATCTGTCAACCATCCACTGCAGGAAATCCACCTCAGCCCTCATGCCAGGAATGGCCCAGTATTTGTATAAGCCTCATGCCCTCAAAGCATCAAGTGAAGGTTGATGATTCCATGTGGTAGCATCCACGTCCTCGTGCTCTCGTTCGCGCCAATCTAGCATGGTGTACCACCTACATCAAGCAAAAATATCATTTATAAAGCTAGAATAATTTTTCTTTAGTCCATTTTTGAAGATTTTTGGGTTAAAAACCCTTGCGGTGGGGCCCGCACCCTTCATGTTGGACACAGTGCGTGGGACCGCAATTTGTCCACATGGAAGGTGTGGACCCCGAGCTTTTTCCCAATGGAGAAAAAGTCGGGGTCTGCAGGTTCGCAATGGTGAGCCTGCGTACCCCGAGCACGGGTTTTTTGCCTAAAAACCCTCCTAAAAAATGAAATGAGGGACTAAATTGAAAAATTAAACAGTTAAAAATGAAGAGAAGGATGATTTGGATTACCTGAAGAAGACGACATTCGATTCCGACGATTGGATTTTCCGCAATCTTCACAGGAAGTTTTCAGAGAAAAAGCACTATTTTCTCACCCAAATCACAAATGGTAAAAATGAATGGTAAAAGCCCCTTTTTATAAGTTTTTGAGTAAATAAATTGTAAATTTGTTTATGTTTCACTTTAAAAAGGTATTATTGCGACATTTTTATCTCTTTCAAGCAGGTATGAGTAATGTTTGTGTTTTTGTTCAAGATAACAGGATTATTCAGGCGAAATCTATCATTTTCAGCTAGAGTCACCTTTAATCCCTTTTCTGACTCTTAAAACATGAAAAGATTGCCGAGTTTTTCTTTTAATCTCGTTAAAACGGAATTAAAAGACGGTCGATTTACAGCTCTTTTTTCGACCGTAAAAACATAAAAAGATTGCTGGATTTTTGTCGTTTCAAATTCGATATTGGTTATAAAACGACGTGTCCTTGGTTTCTTTTTTACTTTTTCGGATCAAAGACACTAATAACGAAAAGTACTCCTTGGTCGTAAAAGATCAAGCGGTTCTCTCAAGTATTATTTTATACTTTTTCGGGCTTGAGAGACACAAATTTACGAAAAAGCCAAACCCTGAAGTCTTCTTAAGTTTTTTCAGACTCTCTAAAAATGAAAAACGTCGAGTTTCTCCTATACTGGACTCGTTAAATTTCGACAGTAAAGGACCTGTTCAATTACAAAAAGGAACGAACCACTCCTTCTTAGGGTTTGCATTTAAACTAAGTTGAACACATCCGAAGGGTGAGCTTATAATCAAGCATATGTTATCCTCCTCAAGCTTGTAAAAAAAATAAAGAGGTACTTGCCAGAAATGGTGGGGGAAAATAGAGAAAAGTGAGTTTGTTTGTCATACTTTATAGCCACTCTTGAACACGACACTTTCATTCACCTGGGTTGGGAAATCCTTTACCTAACAGTTGATCAAACCATATTGAAAGTCTTCAGCCGGTTTCTGGGTATTATCTTTGGGTCAATCATCACCAAACCATCTATCGTGTCATTATGTGTTCAAGAGGTCAGTGCAAATAAGCTATTCATCTGCAAAATGTCTGTCATCCACCTTCAGTCCTTGCAACTAAATTTCTTCAACTTGATCTATGATTTCGTGTTGTGGGCTTGCCTACGACGGATCGCTTTCTATCGACTTCAACTCATTATCTAGAAAGATGATCTAGGAATTGTCATACCTTGAAATCTGCATGCCTCAATGGCAAGTTTCTCGCCTTTGATGACAGTTTACATCATTGACTTTCGATCAAAGGATTCCATGACATGTTCGACATCAACACATCTTATACATTTCATGGATTGTACTGAGTAATTTGAGAGCCATTGTCATTATTGGTGGTTTCTCTCACGCTTGTTAACAGTTTACATCATTGACTGGTAATCAAGCGGTTTCTACCATGTTCGACTTCGACACATTCAATCGCATGGATAGAATCGTACTGTTTCGAGACGTAGAAATGAAGACCCTGGATCTAGTTTCCACCATCCAGGCTGCGAGGAATTTTGTATTCATTATACTATGGACTATTCATAAACAGATGGTTGCGTCCATACTGTGTCCACATGTGTCTATACTTATGATGTGTTACAAGATCATTCCTATATCAGAGAAGTAGTTAGTCTTCTAGTTAGTTTTCAGGCTCTTAGTCAGTTTTTATTTGAGTATGGGAATGCCTACCTCAACAATGATATGATCTCATATATATATTTTGCATTGAATGTTTTTACAGGTTCCAACTGGGCTCTCCGCAAGATTATCCTCGAAATGATAAAGTACTTCACTCTTCCTATATGATAAATGAAATCCTCATCTACTATAGACTTCGCACTTTAGGGGGCAATCTGTTACACAAAAATATCGTCACCTTTATTATTTGCAGGCGGTATGGGTCTATCACCACCTATGCCAGCTTCCTAAGCAAGTCTCAAACCTCATCTCTTCAAAACAAGCTTTACAAATGAGAGAAAGACATCAAAAAAGCAATGTAACTCCGGTTCCGCACTTTCTCTCACTTTTTCCTGCGGGCCCGCACCTTTTGTTCAGGATATCTGCATACTTATACGCTCTGTATGTAAAGGGGAGGGTGCATACCCCTGTGAAAGTCAAAAGGTGCAATTTTTATCTTAAAAAACTCACTTTGGGTTAATTCTAGAGTTTCTAGAAGGAATTTTGACGTGGATTGTTCGCTCCAAAGTGGTTCATGCATCCCATAAGAGGAGGAGCTAATCCCTTGTTAGGAGGAGCTATCCATTTGAAGGAGGATTCTATCCCTTTGAAGGAGGACCTAGTAACTGACCTCCATTGCACTATAAATTGAGGCATTGGGTCAGTGGCTGGGGAGGTTAGAAGCTGAACTTTTGAGGATAAATGCTAGTGAAATCAAGACTTCCTATTTGAGCTTAAGAGGAGAGATCACATACCTTTTTGGCTTCATTGGGGAGTGAGTGAAGCTTGTCAAAGTAGAGGAGACTTCTTGTTGGACCCTGGGAGGAGCTTGTACAGCGTCAAGGCAAAGGTTGTAAAGTTCTTCTCCTTTTGAATTAATACAATCAAGCTCATTTTTCTCAACAAGTATCTCATGTTATTTGTTTCATGGAATCCTTGACTTTCATGTTAAATATGTTTTATAATACTGGTTATTCAGGTGCTATTTAATCGTTTTCCTTGTTTGTGTTTGCAGGTTTTTAACAAAGGAATTTACTTGGATCGAAGGAGCAAAGGCATCCCCAAACTTGTGTTGGACATGCGGTAGGCCTTAAACACATTTGTTTTCCATTATTTATAAAGTGCATTTAGAGAAAGATAGTGTCTGGTTGGTTTATTTGTCATTAGGTCTTCATTAGATTCTAGGAAGGTCTATCTTGTCTGCAAGATCGACTCATTCCGCGTGACACTATCGACTGCGCAACACCTACGATCTTCAACTGGGTAGAGGCCATGAAGATCAACATAAAGTGCCAGCTAACAAAAGCTAAGGCGATGTGTTGGGCATGGAATCCCCCCACAACATGTTTTGGGGCTCAAATCCCAAGTTTTGAGTAATATTATTGGAAAGCCTCGCGAATTTCGAGCACGAAATGTATATTAGAGTCATAGGGATATCCACCTTAAGTTTTGAATGTAATGTTGGCTGACCCATGGTCCATGGACCATGGGAATGTATAAATAGGGCGAGGCTCTAAATTATCAAGGAATGGAAGGATCAATGGAATCTAATGGATAGAAGAAGATAATGAAGCATAGAGCAAGAGTCTAAGTGTCTTGGGTCATAGTAGTAAGGGGAGGCTCTATAGCTGAGTGCGGAGAGGCCTAGAAAAGTCTGTAGCTGAGTGCGTGGACCCCTGTAGCTGAGTGCACAAGGTAAGGTTGAGTCTGTAACAGAAAGAAGAAAATAATAAAGAGAATTTTTATCAAAATTTTGTGTATCTGGTCTGTGTTATTACATGTTTGATATTACTTGCAATTATACTATTCATTTGCTAACCACACTTATATCAATTATGAATATTGTTCAGTTAATCACCTAATATCGGGTTGTGAGTAGGGACTTGGGTAATAACATTGTTTGAGCCTTGAGTAGGGTTGCGCGAAGGTAGCATCTCAGGCTGTGAGGTACAGGTAAGTGTGCGTAGTGACGTGCGTGTAGGGTCAAATCCATGAACCACTTGGAACCCATTAGACATACCCAGGGTGTGGAAACCTGGTTCTAGCACCCTCCCATACTACTTCAGGTGAGACCTTAGTTCACACTCCATGGATTGTTGCCGAAAGAGCCAGTAGTACCTGGATTTGTTTGGCTAATTCACCTCTGAACCTTGGTCAGGTCCCAACAAGACAACATGGGGAACTTGATGCAATTTTGCATCAGATCTATACTAGTGACCTTTTTCTTGGAACAGGTGACATTGTTCCAGTACTAGTTGATTGAGATAGACCCTCCGATGCTACGCGACCCGTGGATGGCCCACTGGAGTCGTTTGATGCCCAGGATCACTGGGGGTCAGCACATTTCGTACAGACCTGCATTCTTTTCATGGCTATGATGACAGAAAATTGTCATGGAGGACTAGCCATATAGTGGCACTGGCTTCAGTGGAGATCTGGACATGCTGCTACCATATGGAGAGGATTTTGACGATGAAGGTAAAAAATCAATTTTGAGATTTTGAGATGTTTTAATTGTTTTTGTATATATGTGTTTATAACATTTTGCTTTGTTAATCCCGATGTTGGACTAGAGTGCCCTACTAGGATGTCCCCAATAACCAATTTTTTTTCATGCCCGATTGATGTCTTTTCTCCTTATCAGGAGGGGAGTGACAATAAGGAGGAGATCACGAGAAACCTTGAGGGGTTTACTCGTGGTATCCCAGAGTATGCTTGGGTGGGAGACATTCCTCGACAATACCAGAGACACAGGGTGGGAGTATCGAATTGGATCCCCCGATTTCTAACTTGTTTTGCATGATCTATATCATGCTACCATGATCACCATGCTGATTAGTTGCTAGGTCCAGAACTTACATTTTTTGAGGCCTGCGTGCCATGGATATATGAGTCCTTCGAGCCGTTGATGTTATTTTGGACACACATATTATTTTTTGGGGTTTTGATGTATCAAACATTATCACCATATATATATGTTGTATTTTCTTGCTTACTATGCTACAAATGGTTTGTTTTATCTTTTCACATGTTTCGTAAATGTCTATCCAGCACATAATTAGCTAATGCATCTGTCGATGTATTCATGCACCTAGGAATATGATGATATGTAATGTAATCAAAATGTCCTTCCAGTAGATGAATACGGTGATACATTCTCCATTATTGAGGGTTTATGAAATTATATTTCTCGTTGAGTTGAAGGACGACAAGCTATGAATCTACGTTGACAACCAACTCTCGAATGTTAAGAGTAATGACTTCTGACAACAATTTGATGATCGCACTATATTCAGTAATGTTTTTAGTTGTATGACCTAAATAGATACCTTGAAGGTCAATCAACTCAACATTAGGGTCATAGATAGCCCATGTGATGGATGATAGGCTTTGGGTACTATCGCAAGCACCATTAGCGAAACCGATGTGAGGAGTCCCAAACATCTACAAAGCAAGGAAACATAGTAAATAGGAAATTTGTTTGAAAACTAATACACCAAACCACACTGCACAAAAATGAATGACACACTAATGTACACAAGTAACCATGCAAGATAACCTAAGCATAGTACTTCTTGAGGTAAAGCTCGTTCCGGGGCTTATCGAGAGGATTTCCTTCATAATCAATAAGCTCATAGGCCCCTTTTTGCAAAACATGTTTCACAATGTAGGGCCCATGCCACATGGGCTCGAACTTGCCTGCCCCCAGCTTATCATTATTTTCGTCATATAGTAAGACCAAATCACCCTCAAAGAACATGCGAGGGGAGACCGACTGATCAAAATGGGACTTGAACCATTTCATTTGTGCTTCAATAACCAATGTGGTGAGACAATGAGTCTCATCTAGTTATTCTAAATATAAGAGGCATTCTTCCTGAGGTGATGTTTCGGGGAGAAGTTCAACAACTAGCTTAAGTGAAGGAATCTCGCATTCGATCGGAAATGTTGCTTCCAGACCATAGACTAGCTGGAACGATGTGAAGCCAATTGTGTCTTTGGTTGAGGTTCGGTAAGCCCACAAAGATGAAAAGTGCATGAGATGCCAATTTGACTTGTGCATCCCAATAGTACATTGAAGCATTATAACCAAAACCTTGTTTACGGCTTCACCTTGGCCATTGGCCTAAGGGTAATATGGGGTTGAGCCATCGTGGTGTAAGCCCAATGCGGATGTTAGCTCAGCCATCATGTAATCTCTAAAGTGGGAGCCATGGTCTGTGACAATGGCTTGAGATATGTTGAACCTGGAAATAACATGATTAAAAAGGAATTAAGCCACCATCTTACCATCTTCAGAGTATGTAGGCATCACTTCGGCCCATTTGGTGAAATAATCCACAGCGACGATAATATAGCCATGCCACTAGGTCGAACGAGGGTTACATGTCATATAGTTGATGCTCCATCTGAAAAAAGGACCAACAGTAATGACGGGGTGTAGGTGAGCAGGTGGGGAACGCATCTTGCTTCGGTAAATTTGGCATTCATGGCACTTGCGAATAGTAAGGATACAGTCCTTGAAAATGGACGGCTATAAATAATGAGCACGAAGGATTTTTTTAGTGGTAGCATAGCCAGAAATATGACCACCACATGCCCTGAAGTGGTAGTCATTAAGAACTCTTTTAGCCTCCTCGATCATAAGGCATCAATGAAGAATTGAATTGACACCAACATGGCATAAAGTATCACCAATAATACGGTAGGGTTGGGAGTGATGTCGAATCCTGTGGCAATCATCCTTAGTCAACACCGACCAGAATGTGGACATTTGGAGATACAAAATGATATCACTATACCAAGGATTAAGGGTGCTAATCAGGAAGAGAGTCTCATCCAGAAGTTGTTCATCTGCACGAGTAGGGAGAGACTTAGATGGAAGGGAACAAATCAATTCAGTGAAAATGAGTGAATTCTTAGCTTTGTTAGTAGTAAATACCAAATCAAATTCTTGCATGATGACAATCCATTTAGAATATTTCCCCCCCGGCAACTGATGAGTTAGTATGTAGGTCATGGGGTTGCATTCCAAAATCATCGTAGTCGTGCACAAGAGATTGTAGTGTCAAAAGTGTTGAATAGCCTAGATGGCATCCAAATCCAACTTCTCAACTAGGGCATAACGTGCTTCCGTGTCAAGGAGATTATGACTAAGGTAGTAGATAACATGTTCTTTTCTTTCATCATCATCTTGGACCAAGACCATAGCAATGGTGCTAGGGGTTGCAGCTAGGTAAAGGAAGTAATCTCAATAATAATCAGGGGATGCAACAAAGGATCATTTATGAGGATAGCCTTGAGATCATCAAAAGATTTTTGGGCAACCTCTTCCCATGAAAAGGGTGTTATTTGTTTTAGCAACAGGGTAAATCTTATAGCTAGCCCAGCATAATTGGGTATAGAACCATGGAGAAAATTTTCCTTTCCTTGTAGGCTCTGGAGTTGGTGCAATGAAGATGGAGAGGGTAAATTTACAATGGCCTTGACTTTAAGTGGATCAAAGCGAATACCATCCTTGGAAACGATAAAGATGAGGAATCATCTGGATCCTACACAGAAAACACATTTATGCCAGTTTAACCGAAGGTTGTAGTGTCTACAGGACAGAAAAATATACCGAAGATGGTCAAGGTGATCTTGGAACTGATGAGAATGAGTGGGAAGGTCATCCAAATAAGGCTGGACAATGTTGCGAATATCATGAAACGCATAGGACATTGCCTGCTGAAACGTAGCATCAGCATTTTTGAGCCCAAGAGGGAGCTTTTTGTACGCGAACGTACCCCATGGACAGATAAAAGATGTCTTCTCTTGATTGGCCAGTGCAATGTTGATCTGGTTGTAACCAGAAAAACTGTCCATAAAGGAAAAAATTTCGCTCCTGGCACATTCATCAATGGTTTGATCAATGACGGGAGTAGGGTAGTTATCTTTAGGACAAGCACGATTGAGATCTTGATAATCAATGTAAATGCGGATCGTGCCTTGTCTTTTCGTCACTGGGACAATATTTGACACCCAATCTGTAATAGGGATAGGATAAATGAACCCAGCTTTGAGAAGTTTTTCAAATTCACCCTTGATAGTGGCGAACTTCCTAGGGTGCACCGAGCAGATCCGTTGGTAAATGGGCTTCACGTGCGAATAAGTTGGAATTTCATGCACAATAATGCTAGGATCAATGCTAGCCATTTCTTCATAGGACCATGTAAACACATCATGGAATTCCTGAAATAGATGAGTATAACTCTTAATCTCATCCGGAGAACAAGATACCCCGATATGGACATGTCCAAAGATACCAGGCTTGATAGAAATATCAATCAACATTGTTTGGGTAATATTACCCAAATTTCCTTCCAACCATAATTCATGAGTCAAAATTGGTGGTGAAAGCGGGAGGGAAGGAAATGAAGAAGAGGACTCTTTGAAAGCAGTAGATGTGACCACCAGGCAAGGTAGGAATTAGGAACGATGATGAGTATTGGTCCAAGGTGGTTCCTCGAGAGGCATGACTTCCATGATACCTTCATCAGTAAGGAAGGTCTCAGCTAAGGAATCAAGTGATTCCAAAGTGCCAAGCCACAGGGATTGAGAATACGTATTGAGAGAGGTCTTTGAAACAGAAGAATCAGAGGATGTGTTACTCGAAGCCAAAACAATTTCCACGTAATTGATTTCAGCAGGACTAAGTGGCATAACCTTGCCCCAAGTATCAACAAAATCTAGTGAAGGTATGACCTAAGGGTCGGATTTTACTAAGACCATGTTGACAGAGGCAACATGAGGAGGTGGGAACAAAAAATTTCCCATTAAGATAGAACCTTTGAAAAGACTTGACCCCAAACTCTCATAGGGAGCACCAGTGTTCTTGACGTACGAAACATTGCCATCCGAGGAGGAAGAGGCAAAGAAAGATAGTTCTTTGATAGTGACTATCTTCCCTTGATGGGGAAATTGAATCACGTGAAATAGGGAGGAGGCTACGACATGCATAACATGGTTCCAACTCCGACCGACTAGAAGATTGTAAGATTGGCGTCAATAATCTCTACCTTGACTTACACTGTCTTACCTTCCAGAGTAATGGAAAAGTTAGGTAAGACGCCGAAGGGTCACAAATCATGCCCATCAAAAGCTTCCAAAGTGTTCTGAGATTGGTTCAAAGTAGGAGAACCAATGGCCTTCCAGCATGTAATTGACATGATGCAGGTGGAAGCACCTTCATCGATGACATTCCTGTGGATGGTCTTCTCATTGAGAATTGCCTGAATAAGAAAGTAAATATGATGAGGGAGATGCGGAACATGGTTCTCTAGATCAGAACATATCAAGTTGGAATCGGTGGGATCGAAACCCCTAATAGCTGACAACAAAAATTTCCACTGCAATGGGCAATGTTATAGCACCTCGAGAACCGACATAGCTAATGGTACCTGAGCCAAATCCTCAACAATATTATAGTGTTAAGCGGCTCGGGCATTAGGATTGTATGAGGATTTCCGTAACACACCTCTAGAGGGTGGCTATATAGTGAAATCAAGGTTAGGGCTTGATATGAAGAGGGCCAAAACTCGGGGCAGAAGAAGAAGGGGTGGCTTCTTTCTCTTTCCCAACTGTCAAGGCAGGAGTTTGGTAATGTTTCTATCTAGTAGCCACATTAATAGGCGTACTCATCATGAACACTTGAGATCCTGAGGAAGTAGATGATTAATGTTGGTCTACCATTTGGGTCTACTGAGATGGAAATGGCTCTTTTAGGACAACAGGGGTCCCTTTAAGTAGACATCTAACTTTGGATCGTCAGGGACAATCCTTAGTATAGTGATCCTCCTCACAAATGAGGTAGGGATACTTAGATTTCCGTTGTGAAGATTCACCAGCAGACAATTTGGGAGGACCATGTTTTGGGCCATCAACTTTACCCTTGCCTTTGCCTTTATTCTTACCTTTCGAGGATTTTTTCGCTGTAGTAGACTGGATAGCGTGGACCTCTAAGGTTTTACCAAGGCCAGGAGGATTTTGGGAAGAACTATTGGGAGCAGCATTCGAGACCGTCTTCTACTTGGAAGAAGATTTAGCAGGGGTCTAGGATATTGAACCAATGACTCCCTCGACAAGAGGTACAGCTTGTGACTTTGATGTCGTGGGATCGGATGATGGCCATGGAGCATCGGGTAATAACTCATACAAAGTGCCAGACTGAGAGTAAACTAGATCTAAGTATTGGGCAAGAGCAATGGCTTGTTCTTCAGTAATGCATACACCCATATCTATATCACAAGAAATTTGGGCCACAAATGATTTAGTGAACCATTCAGTTAGCAACTAATCAAAAATCTCGAATTTGACAAGACGACGTCTATTTCTCCATTCATGGATGTGATTGAAGATGTGTGTCACAGTATCTTGCTTAAGCAATGTGAGAAAATTTGTGCCAGTTTCATAGTGAACTGGAAGTTGTAAATGTGTGAGGAAAGCCATGGCTAAAGAGTTAAAGTCATGGTAAGTACTTCGAGGAAGCTCGTTGTACCACTTTGCGGCAGCACTTGTGAGGGTCCATTGGAAAAGACAAAGACTAATGGAATCATCAACGTAAGAGTTTGAAGAGCACCAAAGGTGATATGTCATCATGTGGGCTTTAGGATCTTCTTTTGCTTTCCCATCGAACTTTGGACAATCGCTTGATATCTTGGACAACATCGGAGGCCAGTATGGTGAATAAAGGATTGGATCATTCGTAAGGCAAGACACGTCTAGAAATTCTAGTGTGGCCAAGATTGGAATATGAGTATTAAAAGGCATAGGAGTTCGGTAAGCAGGTCTGAGTGGAGGAGCCCATCCCTGCTTGTAAGAATTTTGACCCAACAGTGGGGGATTTTGGTCATATGGCATCTGATGTTGCCCCCATTGCAGATTACCTTGAACATAGGGAGGATTTTAACCTTGAATACCTTAGAACTGTCTAGCCATAGGTTGCTCATAAGCAACATACGGGTTGAAAGGTTGTTGAGCCTATTGACCTTGGACATATGGATATTGTACCTGTTGTCCCTTAACATATGGGTGGTGAACCTATTGTCCTTGAACAAGAGGATTTGGACCTGGTGTCCTTAGGCATAATGTTGATACACTTTTTTCCCTTGGACATAGGGATGTTGTACTTGTTGCCCTTGACCAAAAGGATTTTATACCTGTTGACCTAGGACATTAGGGTTTCGAGCCTGTTGCTACGGGACTTGCCCCTGGCCTTGCCCTTGTAAGGGTTAACCCTGTTGATATGTATACAAGGGTTGTTGCTACCCAGGTTGGTTTTGCTACTGCAAGGGTTGGCCCTGCGGTTGCAAAATTTGTCCCTAGGGCTGCAGAGGTTGGCCCTGCAAGGACATGGGCTAGGAGATTTGTGAAGCATAGTGTACCTATTGCTGCATGATTTGCTGCAACTGTTGCAAGGGATGCCCTTGTGGTTGTTGCAGTTGGCCTTGGTGCAGGATTATTTTCCCTTGTTGTTGCGTAGATAGCCCTTGCTGCAACAAAGGTTGTCATTGCGGTAACAAAGGTTTCCCTTGTTGTTGTAGAGATTGTCCTTGTTGTTGCAAGGGTAATTGAACAGTGCCCATAAAATTTTTGAACTGAATCTGGCCATAGCCACCCTAGAAAGTGGATGAGCCAGGCTAAATGTACTACCCAGACAGAAGGGTGTAAGGTTGATTAACAATTCCTTCAGAACCATATGGAACGTAAAGAGTCTGGTATTGGACTTGAGACTCATAGGGCCACTGATACTGGACATTGCTTGACCCAGACAAATCAACAGGATTTTGAACCTATTGGTACTGGACATTACTTCATCCAGTAGGATCAGCAGGGTTATGAATAATGTCAGAAGAAGGTTGGTTCATACCAAGCATGTGAGCTTGTGAGCCACTCACATTGATGGTGCATGACACCATAAAAACATTTAGGTTTTTACCGTAGGTGATCGCACAGCTTGGCCACTGACCAGAGGGATGGAGGAACTTATAGAGACATTCCTTGAGACCGCCGATGAACTAGATGGGTGACTGGGACTAACGATACTAGAGAGTTCTAAATGATGGGTTGCATTGGGATTGAGGTAAAAACCTGTTGGGAGGTTGAATTCACAACGAATCGACCTGAAGTAGGCATGGTCCTGACGCCAAAACAGGGTTATGGTAAAGTGATGAGGCACTAGGTGTATGGAAACCAACTGTGCCAAAGACACATAGTTAGGTGGCACACTGGCAGGAATACCCTATGTATAGGGGAAACCTTTAGGAGGAAAAGGATGTTCTTCCTCTTCGACAGTGTGTGGAGTAGAAACTTCTGACTCTTCCAGAGAGGTGACTAGAGTATCGCCTTTAGGTTCAATATCCAGGAACAAATGACGATGAATGCCAAAATAAGTACGAGGGGATAATTCCAGCCGAACACCTCGTTGATCATATGGACTGTAAGGAGGTTGTGATGATATCACAACAGGGTCAAACAAATGATTTGGAGGATAGATAACCAATCCAAGCTGATCATCAGTGGTCGATGAACTCTCAAGAGTTTGAATGGGGTTGTCCAGAGATTCCAGGCCATGATCAACATGACCCAGTGTCTAAAGTAGTGGAGGACAAGATGACAAAGTTTGAATGCTCAGAACAATTCCAATTTCAACACCTTGGTCCTCGAGTGACTCTGGTAACTCAGGAAACAACCCCTTAGGCAATCTTTCAGATGGAGGAGAGGAAGAGGAACTAGGTGAACTAGATGGTTCAACCACGATGACCTTGTATTAGTTGACAGAAAAATAAACTTCAAGGCTTTAAAATGTTCTTTAAGGGAAACTCATGATTTGGTCTAGAAAAGACTAATAGGATGTTATTGGATCATGGGCAATCAATTATTAAGACATAAAAATATAGGTGTTATTTCATTTTTTAAGAGTCGAGAAAGAAACAAAGATGACTCTACCACTTTCGATTGGAAATGAGCTCAAAAGGACAAGTGCTCGAATGATCTTTTAAGTTTAATGTGTCAAAAAGATTAAATGACTACTCTGGATGATCTAGGTAAAGAGGATTACCAGGCAATTGTGAACTGCAGAATACCTCCTGGTGAACCGAGAAGTATGAGTAGGCAACCTCCCCGAATGTTGTGTTCAGGGTATCATGTTTGCAAGGCGGCCGAATCGGCTTCCTAAGGATAAAGGATTGTAGCCTACAGGGGTCTCCCGTTATATAGTCAACGGTACGAAGAGCACAAATCCATACTAGCACTGTCTAATGCCGAAGCTAACAATGGCTGCTAGCTTTAAAGACGCCAAAACACGTCTCTAGCCTAAACCTTCTAGATATGATCGTTAAATGTCAAATGTGCCTCAGGTTAATTGAGTTCATTTTAAATTTTATCTTGAGTTATGTTTTAGTTTTCAGGCCTTAGAAATGCTACTTGAAAAACCTTAAATGCAACTAAATGAGACAACACCCTTTCAATTTGATGAATTGCCTACACTAGAGAGGGTAGAAACTATATAATCAAATTCAAACAACCAAGCAACTGAAAGTAAAATGATCTTTCACTACTTCACTTTTCGAAAAAATAAACTAATGAAAAATGCATTCCAATTCCTAATTTCTTGACAAGCGTGTTTCTAACATTCCTTTAAAAAGCAAAAATAGTTCTTTTCCTTTTCAAATGCCAATGCAATCCTAGTTTTTAATGATTTTGACTATCATAGCATAATGATGCAACAAACTATAATTTCATACTTTTTCATGAAACAACGAAATGAATTTTTCGCATACAATATTTTAATGAAAAAATTTCAAGGCAATTATCTCTTCAAGCAAATGAAAACACGAAAAAGAGAGACTCATTCAGGCTAATGAAGCACCTACTTTACCAAAAACAAGAAAAGCAATGTAATCCATGCCGAAAAAGAAAAGTTTAGACAAGCAAATGAAAACTTTTCAAACTTGTGTAATGGAGGTCAAAGTCGTAAAGGCCCACAAATGAAATGTAAGGAGTAAGTACACCTACAACTTGACTTACTGAGTTCAAAATCAGCTGAATGGTTGATGATCTAGATGCCCTAGTGTCGCTAAACATCCAATGAATCAACAAATCAAGAAGAAAGATGATAAGCCAACAAGAAAACAAAACCAAATGAAAAGCAACTGTTTAGACAAGGAGAAAATGGTCTAAAAGGCTTACCAGGTCGAAATCATGAGAGAAAAACACACTAGCCAAGATTGGGGACAAACCCTAATCTTCACTTACAGGAATCAACGTGACCTCCTAACTGACAACAAGTGCTAGGGGTGAGTCGGCGTGATTATTTATCAGCATATTGCATTGATTGGTGTGACTTTCAGTAGATTAAGTGCACTGAGCAAGGGATCCAAAAAAAATAAAAAGAAAATTAAAATAGGGACCAGATCTGCTACTATCAATTTCAAACTTAGACCAGTAAGTAGGAGAAAAGAAATAGAACCAAGGGGAAAAAGTGGAACTAGAAAAGTTCACATGAAATCATGAAATCTCAAACAAGACAAACATAAGGATTGGCTCCCTAGTATGGTCACCAATTTGTGGTGAAGTAAAATTATGAGTGCGAACACAACCAAATTCCTCTAGCCCGATAATGGGTCTAGCCATAACTGATACATTCTATGGAAAGTTTCCTTAGGTTATAACCAATTAACAGGGCCTAACTCTTAGTACGCTTATCCCGTTTGATGATGTCCTTGCTTGCTCGCTCCAACTATCTCTCGCTTCCTTCTTCAAACACCTGAAAACAGTAAACAACAAAAAACAACAACCATGATAATAGACAAATTGTAACTCAACCTACTTAACAAGTCAAGAAACATTAAGCCATGAACATGTAAGATGACAAATCATGTAGGAAATTAATCGATAGTTGCATATATATTGAATCAAGAAGATATTACAACCATTATCTTGACGTTGCCGTTCTTCTCCGACAAAACCAGGTTCCCACACACTTCGACCAAAATTCCATGATGGCCTCAACAATAGTAGTTTTAAGGCTCTTCCCTTTAGGCTTCACACTAAACCAAATTCACACTTCTCCCTCACACAAATAGAGAGCTACAACTATGAATAGCTTGTTGTTTACTCCAAACTTAATTAGCACTAGCACACCAAAATTAACTAGCTTCAACACTAGCTTGTGCTTGGAAGAAAGGGAGGTTTATATAGCATGAATGGATGGGAGATGGATCCTCTTCTCCTGGAATAAGGTATTATCTCTTGAGGTATTTCCATCCTTATAGAGGAAAGGAGCCCAAACTGACATCCTCTACCCAATTTGGCCAAACCATTTACCAGACTTATGTTACGAAGCTTCTAGAGCTTAAAGCTTCGGTTATTTATTTAAAAAACTTTTCATAAGAGGATCGTCACGACTTGAACAAATCTCAGTCTCTCTGGTCGGCACTAGGAACAGTGTTAATCCCTGCATATCAACGTGAGGAGGAAAAAGGCCATTAGTGATGGTCTTGTAAACTGGGAAAACAAACGTTTTTGGGCAAATGGTGCAAAAGGGAATTGCTCTGCTCATGAAGAGGGACACTGATGTAGGTCTGGGTGTCATGAAGGACCCTTCCAAGACCTTTTACTTTTGTTATGTGTTAAATTTCATTTTTAAAAGAACATAAATGGATACATCTGCATGTTGTAAATAAGAGGAACATGATAATCATAAGAAACATAAAAACATTAGACGTTGATAACGGAGTTCGTCCAGGAGGGACTATGTCTCTGGGCCCCTGTGTCAAGATGGTGTAGGCCGCTACATTCAATGTTGTCAATAGTGATGATAGACATAGAGGTGATGTCACTATCATACAAGGAAAATGCCCTCACAGAGGAGTGGCTCCAAGAGATGTTCCAGTACAAGAACTCTCAGGCAAAAGACTCCTATCAGTATGACACAAACTCACGCATGATTAGCATCCCACCAACATGGCATAAAAGGGATCTCAATGCAAACATGCATGATGACAACATGAGTATCCAATGAACATACAACAAAGGGATCTCAAAACATAACATGACGAATCATGACAACAAGTACATCACATAGACGATTCTGTGTCACATCAAGCAGGAATCATGAAAACAAGTAATAAACAAGATCCCACATCAAGCGTCAACAAGGATCTATGCAGCACATTGCATGGAAAATTAAGTACATGTACACACTGCATATACCTCACAACCAAGGGCCATCTGAAGAAGTAGATGTCAAATTGCTGAAGTTTTTCATACCATCGATCTCATGACATCAATCGCATGGAAATGGTTGCTCGCACATGAATGTTGACACCTACACTCCACTTAGAAAAGTAGCTGAAGAATAGAATGAGAAAATGAGAAATCTGAATCCACCATTAGATTTTTGGCGTCAAATAGTGCAAAATCTACTATCCAGTTTTTAACTTCTGAGAAATTGAGAATCTGGGGCTCAAGGAATATTTTAGATTCCCCCTAGATTCCTCAAAGATTCTACTCCATAGTGGACTGGAAACCTGCAACTCAAAATATGAATCTTATCTCTCCATTGCAATCCCTGCAAAAAACCATGAAAAATGACTGTAAACTTGACTATATTCTGACATGGAGAAAAATTACCTTGTCGAGAACATTTCAAGGATCATGGTTCCACTACCTATTTCTGCAGCAGTCATGGTTGCACCTGCATACTAAAAAATAGCTGAAAAATGTAGAACTTTGATGGAGAAATGGACAATGCCATTGCGTTCATGGCATTGAGACCTACTGAAACCATATAAAATTTGTCAAAATATGACAAAGTGAAATTTCACCCCTCCTGCAAAATGTTGCCTCAAACTACATGCCAAGATTTTGCCTCCTCTGTCTCAAAATCCATGCCCGCTCCTAGATCCCCCATCTACCTTGCACTGTGCAAATGAAGTTTATGTAAAATACCTCTGGCAAATATAACAATGAGGAAATTGTGGTGCATTGGTAATATTAAGCATTAGTTGAGGGGTCGGATGGTCAAACCCCGCCCCTCCTATTTTTTTCACGTTATAGTTTGGCTATTTAAACGAAATGAACTTGAAATAGGGGTCAGGTCCACATTGGGCAACCCACCCCAATACTCTTGCATTGGTCACATTAATGTTGTTTGGTGGGCAGCATGATTCATGGTGGTCCCGTCATTTATGGGGGGCATTGTTTGTTGGTTGTATTAGGTTGCAATTCATGGGGCCACCGTGTGGGCGGGGCCAGCCCTCCCACCAGCCATGGGTTCAACTCCCACTGGCCTCCTCAATATAATACTTATGGTGTAAGGGATAGGCGTGGGTGGTGGGGGTGGTGGCCCACCGCTGCCCCTTTATATTTTTATTAATTTTTAATAATATTAATGGGCCATTTTACCATTATTCAAATTTTAGGCCAAAGGAGTGAATTTAAAGAGGTGACAATTTCACCCAGAATCTGGCCGAAGTTGGCTGGATTCTGTTTACCGGAAAAGTTGAAATTGCTGCCTCCTTAATCTTGTCCAGTCAGCAAAAAATCAACCCAACTTTGACTGCTTCTAACGTTCGCATACAGACTCGGTTTGATGAACCGTTCACACTGCCGCGATTAGGACGACAAGATCTACGTGTTGGTCCTAGTTTGAGCATAATACAAACACTTTGATTTTTGAGCTTTCCTAAGTCCTCTTTGTCTTGTGTGTGTCTCTGGAGCCACCCAGATCAATCCTCCCCACTGAGGAGCTTTTGGTCCTCCAAAAGCATGAAAAATAGTTTGCAACTTCTCTGTACCTTTTCTGCATCACAAGCATCCTGAAAGGTCTCGCTTTAATCTCCTTCACCTTTGTTCTTCGGAACCTTAAACGATGAACCGACACTTGCTACTTCTACAACTTGTAGTACATTGTTTCGCAAATTACATGCTCAACTTAACTGACCAACTAATGACCCAAGCATCCCACACTTTCCACGACTTTATAACACATACTGGGTTGTCAAGTTTACAACAAGATGGACGTCATACCCCAGCTATGAAAACAAGACCAACATATCATTGTTGCTTCAACAAGTGATGGAAAACACATCATCACTGCAGCACATGATTTATAGCAATAAGGCCAAACACTATTTTGTTTTGACAAGTGATGGAAACATGACATAAATTTCAAAGCTTGTCATGCAACTCAGAATAAGACCAAACATCATTGTTGTTGAACAAGTGATGGAAAACACATCATTACTTTTACATTTTAAAATGCAACAAATGATTTACAAAATCACGACCATGAAACAACAACATATTTAGAAACCATTTTTCACTTATCAGTGTGAATGGGTTGCCTCCTTATGGCGGTTTTGCCTGTCGAATAACTGCTTCACCTGGTTCATGCATCGACACTTTGTCTTTAAGGCGTTGCTCTAGATAGAGCCTCCCACAAGTGGCTCTTTGATGGCCACTTCTATCACAATGTCTGAATAGGTTTTCTTCCTCTAGATCTGCTTAACATGTTTCTTTACCTACTATTGAGAGGGTCTTTCATGCCTCATCCTTTTGTGTGCTTCCATTCTTTTCCAACACTTAGAAACTGTATGGTTATGTAATCCACAAAAGGTTCATGTTTTCGGATGCCATTTTCTTCGTCCATCATTAACAACATGATCATAATCGAAATGAACATTCGCATGTCGAAAGTGGTTATACCTTTCCTTGTTGTCTCTGGTGGAGGTATGGCGATGAGAGCTTGCCTCAGCTCTCACCCTGCAATGTGAACTACCATGGGATGATGGGGATGTGTTCCCATCATTCTCTTTCCTTGACGATTTTGATGATGTCTCGAAAGAATCTAACACCTTCGAGCATTCTCCTTTAGTGTATCTTGATACTACAAATTGAGGTCTCCGCACAACCTCCAAAGGTTGAGTTATGCCTTGGTTATTAACACCAAATTCTTTTTCCTCCTTATGCCTTGTCCTTGTAAGGAGCCTCATGTTTGTCCATGTAATTGGGATCTCCAAATCTCCAATGGAAATCATACTATGTGATGATGAAACTGAAAGGAAATCAACATCTTTTACTTCCTCTGTCGATTTGGAAAGAACTGACGAGGGTTGCTCATCACCTATTGTTGGTGGTTCACTAGCTATCTCGGCACATTCCCCAACTTCCTTTTTGACATACCTAAGTCCTGCCTGATGGGTTAATTCTTCTACTTTGATGGGCTTAACAATTCCTTGGCCATTAACACCCAAGACTTTTCCTTCATACCCCATTCTCTTCAATATTTTGGAGCCAATTCCTATGGTGTGATTTTCAAAAACAACGAAATCATCATCAGGAAACATACATGAAGATGGAGAACTACATTTTACCTCACATGGGTCACGTTGTAGATTTCCCAAGGCCTCATCCTTTGCTTACAACTGTCATAGCAAACTATGGTTCTCCTCTTTCTCTTCATGTAGATGCATCTTCAGTTCAACGTTCTCTGTTTGAAGATTCTGGTTGTTGTGCTTCAGTCCTTCTAAGGCCTCTTCCATGGCTTGCAACTAAAGCTAGAGTCACTCCTTTTCCTCTGTCTCTTTCTGTAGAGTTTCATACATTATCTCCACTCTTTTGGAAATTTTGAGCATGGTCTCATACATCGTTGTTTCATCCTTTGTCACTGCACATTCCATTGTTCACGCTTGCAATTCACACACACACAAAGACCACTCTAATACCACTTGATCCAAGTCTAGGTGTGACGAAGGACCCTTCCAAGACCTTTTACTTTTGTGATGTGTTAAATTGCATTTTTAAAAGAACATAAATGGATACATCTGCATGTTGTAAAGAAGAGGAACATGACAATCATCAGCAACATAAAAACATAAGAGGTTGATAACGGGGTTCGTCCAGGAGAGACTACATCTCCAGGCCCTGGTGTCAAGATGGTGTAGGCCATTGCATTAAGTGTTTTCAATAGTGATGATGTACATAGAGGTGATGTCGCTATCATACAAGGAAAATGCACCCACGTAGGAGTGGCTCCAAGAGATGTTCCACTACAAGAACTCTCAGGCAAAAGACTCCTATCAGTATGACACAAACTCACGCATGATGAGCATCCTGGGAACATTGCATAAAAGGAATCTCAATTCAAACATTCATGATTACAACATGAGTATCCCATCAACATACAACAAAGGGATCTCAAAACATAAAATGATAACTCATGACAACAAGTACATCACATAGATAATTCTGCATCACATCAAGCAGGAACCCTGAAAAGAAGTAATAAACAAGATCCCACATCAAGCATCAACAAGGATTTGTGCAGCACAATGCATAGAAAAAGAATCACATGTACACACTGCATATACCTCACAACCAAGGGCCATCTGAAGAAGCGGATGTCAAACTGTTGAAGTTGTCTGTGCCATCGATCTCATGGAATCAATCGCATGGAAATGGTTGCTCACACATGAATGCTAACACCTGCACTCCACTTAGAAAAGTGGCTGAAGAATAGAATGAGAAAATGAGAAATATGAATTCACCATCAGATTTTTGGCATCAAATAGTGCAAAATCAACTGTCCAATTTTTGAATTATGAGAAATTGAGAATGTGGGGCTCAAGGAATATTTTAGATTCCTCAAATATTTTTCTCCATAGCTGGACTAGAAATATGCAACTCAAAAGGAAAATCTGATCTTTCCATTGCAATCCCTATGGAAAACCATGAAAAACGACTGTAAACATGACTATATTCCGACATGGAGAAAAATTACCTCCTCGGGAAAATTTTAAGGATCATGGTTCCATTCCCTGTTTCTGCAACAGTCATGGTTCTACATACATACTAAAAAATGGCTGAAAAATGCAGAACTCTAATGGAGAAACAGACAACATCATTGCATTCGTGGTGTCAAGAAGTGTTGAAACCATATAATATTTGTCGAAATTTGACTAAGTGAAATTTCACCCCTCCTGCAAAATGTTGCCTCGAACTATGTGCCACGATTCTTCCTCCTCTATCTTGAAATCCATGCCCACTCTTGGTTCCCCCATCTGCCTTGCATTGTGCAAATGAGGTTTATGTAAAATACCTTAGACAAATTTAACAATGAGGCAGTTGTGGTGCATTGGTAATATTGAGCATTAGTTGAGGAGGGGTCGGGTGGTCAAACCACGCTCCTCCTATTTTTTGCACGTTATAGTTTGGTTGTTTAAACGAAATGAATTTGAAATAGGGGTTGGGTCCACATTGGTCGGCCTTCCCCATAACTCCCGCACTAGTTGCATTAAGGTTGTTTGGTGGGCTACATGATTCATGGTGGTCCCGTCATTTATGGGGGCATTGTTTGTTGGTTGTATTGGGTTGCAGTTCATGTGGCCACTGCGTGGGCGGGGCCGGCCCTCCTGCTAGCCATGGGTTCAACTCCCACCATCCTTATCAATATAATACATATGGTGTAAGGGAGAGGCGTGGGTGGTGGGGGTGGTAGCCCACCACTGCCCCCTTATATATCTATATA
>APFE030452839.1:0-52221 GCA_000404065.3 Pinus taeda | reverse complement strand
TAATGGGCCATTCTACCATTATTTGGATTTTAGGCCAAAGGAGTGAATTTAATGAGGTGACAATTTCACCTGGAATCTGGCTGGAGTTGGATGGATTCTGTCCTCTAGAAAAGTCGAAATTGTGGCCTCCTTTAGCCTGCCCAGTTAGCGAAAATTCAACCCAACTTTGATTGCTTCTAACTTTCGCATACGGACTCGGTTTGATGAACCGTTCACACTACCGTGATCAAGACGAAGAGATCTATGCTCTAGTCATGGTTGAAGTATAATCCAAGAACTTTGATTTTTGAGCTTTCCTGAGTCCTCTTTATCTTGTGTGTCTCTAGAGCCACCTGGATCAGACACAATGGGAGTTTCTTCATGAAGGGTAAGCATTCATGGTTCACTATAGAGGTCCTGCAAGATCAAGGAATGGGGAGTATAGGGAGAGTGAAAAAATGTTGTGTAACAGTCCACTCTATTGAGCATACACTTGTCCTTGTGGAGGAGGTGGTTTTTGCACTGGAGGGGGAGCAAGCATGGGAGGCCAAGGCACTGGTGCTGAAGGGGCTGGAGCACTAGGCTATGCATACACATAATAAGAAGATGGGGCAACATTTGTATAAGCAGGGGGTGCAACAACTAGCCTTCGCATCGGTTGATGCAGACAAGAATATGCATATGGTGTGCTAGGACCTGGATAAGGATTTTTGTGAGGAGGATTGTGGGAGGGATAAGTGTACATGGAATTGGTCCTTCCCTGACATTGACCATAACTCATCTGAGGTGGAGTATATGGTTCAGGGTGTGATATGGTTCCAACTATTCCATCTGTGGCATGAGATGCCCCTGGCATGTTAGTAGCATCGGGTCAAGGTAGATCGGGGATGACAATGTAAACATAACCTGAATGGGCATAAATCAGATCAAATTAGAGATCTATTTGGAGTGCTTCTTCCTCATATTAAGGAAAGTGAGATGCGACATATTTTTCAATGGGGGCCGACAATGACCTAAGAAACCAATCCATCTATATTCAGTCTTTGAAGTCAAGAGCTCTATAGATATTCCTCCTTCTACGTCATTCCTGAATATGGTCCGAAATGTGGGTGGCAGAAGTTTGACAGAATGAAGTCAAACATTCGGTACTAGTATCATAACAGAGAGGTAACTAAAAATATGAAAGAAAGGTTGTGGCCAGAGTCGCTAAATTGGAATGGGTTGCCTTAGGTTGGTCTACATACCACTTCGTAGTAGCTCTAGTGAGCGTTTGTTGGAAAAACCAAAGATGAATGGAGTCTTCAGTAATAAAATTAGATGAACACCACATATGGAAGGAGTGAACATGATTAGCCAAATCTTCTCTAGGATTAACTTCAAAATTTAGAATGTCTAAAGGGAGTTTAGTGGGCATTGTTGGCCATGCAGGATCATGGAGAAGAGGATTATTGATAAGATGGTTGAAATCTAGGAGACTTAAACTAGCGACAAAAGGAAGTAAGGGAGTAGGAGTGACTACACCATTTGTGGTTCTGCTAGTGGGGGCACCCTGGTTAGCACCTGGGTTACCGCCCTAGGTTCCTGCACATGCATTGGGGACCGACATGATGGTGATATGGGGTTGAGAAGATGCAGAATCAGAGGGCGAATGAGATGAATCAACAGAATTAGAATCACAATTAGAATGATGTCTTGATGGAGGACTAGGAGGATGAACTCGAACTTGGCCAGGAGAAGTAATATGGCCTAACAGGAACTAAGGGTTAATCCCTCAAATTCGACATGACAAATTCCATGGAGGCACAGTGGTGTCTATACTACAGAGATAATGATAGTAATCAAAGAGCAACAAACAAAAAGAAAACACCTAGTGTAGTGGTGCTAGTGTAAACTAAATATTTTAATGATGTTACTCTAATACAATAAAACAAATCTTATCAAATAAAAATACCTATAGCCTATAAGTGATCTAAATCCTCAAACAATCCTAGATCTACTATTCCATATGACCTTCCAAAGAAATTCTTACTTGATGGAATCTCATCCCCGTAAGCATAGATGTCCAAAGAAAGGTGGGGTAGAGGAGAAAATGCTTCCCACAACTAGTTCTATATGGTGTTTTCCTAAGATTGGTCACTATGGGTACCTTCGTCTCATGGGGGTGGTCAAGTATTGATCTTCTTGGTAGCCAGCGACCACATGGAATTTGCTACCATGGGTTGGGTAGCCTCGAGGAGAACTACTCGCACAATGACCTAGCCTAACCCCCTATGAATTGGGTTTTTGACACACTTTGGCTTTGACCATGGGCATGGTGAAGGATTTTAAGCTCCCTAATATGTCAACTTCTATGTCTCAATGAAAAGTGACCAATGGGTGTTATTGGAAGCCTATCCCACTGACCCTACACCTACACTACAAATATTGTTTGGATCTGATGCCCAAGTGGGCTTAATATATGAGTTTTTATTTATTAAGGTGTAGCTTTTTAATTCTTGGCTTGGTGGTATTTACCAAGATCACATTCGCTTAAGGTGTGGGTGTGTGAAAATGATGTGTAAAGTGGATGAGTTAATTAAGCATGTTTCGTGATGCCATATGCTGCTGAAAGTAAAATGCTAAAATACTTTAAATAAATCTTAAATGAAAGAAAATAAAAAGTCAATCAAGCACACACAACCCCACCCAGAAGGGCCACTAAGTAGCTAAACAAGATAAGGAAAACAAACTACTCAAAGACACATAAAGAGGCCAAAAATATATGATGTCAAGGGACTAGGATCTAAAGGATCTAAGCTGCTAAAAATGGTGTAGACAAACAACAAAAATTAGAGGTGAAAATTGATGTAAAGGACAAGTATGAAGCTCTAATATCTAAGATGCTCAAGGGGATCCTTGGGGGGGGGGGGGGGGGGGGGGGGGGGAGAGAGGAAATCCTAAACTCTAAAGGGAGAAAAGGTAACCATAAGCCTATCCAATGGATCTGAAAAGTAATGGATTGGATCTGAAAAACAATAGCTGAAAATGTTGAAAACCCTAGACTCCTCACTGAGAAAATTTCTTCCTACCAATGTGGAGGTGTACTCTAAACCCTAGGGGGTTATTTCCTTCCTCAAAGAGACAAATCAAGTGGATCCAAGCCTAAGGGAGACTGACAGATAGAAATGAATAACCCCAACCAGTCTGTAGACAACACTCTCGACAAAACTGTACAAATTTTGAAAATTTTTCAGAAAAAATCCAGAACGTAGGTATTGACCTGGAATTAAGGAAAACGCAAGTTTTGAGCCACAAAGTGCACTCTGTAGCTCACTTATGGGTAAAAAAGGTGTGCTTTGTTCCCGGGGGTCTCGGTTGGTAGATCTCGTACAGATTTTTTGTCTCCTACTCGGTTAATACCTATGACCTGCGGAAAAGACCAAAAACACAACAGAATCCAAAATTTTGACAAAATAGCATTTAATGCTATAAATAGAAATTGAGAGAAAAAATAGTTGAAAAACCGTAAAATTTCCTAAAACTTCAGTCACCCAAGAATGTTATTATTAAACTAGTGGAGTCGCCATTTGTTACTGTGAAAATTCTTGGAAGGTGTACGAAAAATACTTCACTTAAATCACTAGGTGACAAGTGACCCTAACAACAAGTTGATGGATGTTGTCATCTTAGATATCGAACAAAAATAGAAAAATCACAGTAAAGGAAGATATAACCCAAAACAGAAAGCAACAATATAAAGAATCCAGTATAATAACCCAATTGGAAAGACAATTTTAAATGAATTAATCTTTTATTGATAACACTTGGTGAAGGAGATCTACGGATTGGTCTGTAAGTCCCCCTCCGTGGGATTGGTCCTTTGATATCCTTGGTGCTTTAGAAAATTTATCCTCTCTCTCAATGTGAAAAACACAAACAAAAGTGAATTTCTTAATGCCACTTTTAAATGAGTCTCCACACCTCTTCGTCCTTGTTCAATTCATCCCTTGCTTCAATTAGCTAATCAAGTTGGATAATAGAAATGGCATAGAACAATGCTTCCACATCCTCATCCTTTCTTGAGACTGCATCTGCAACAACATTTTTCTTCCTTTTTTTTGTAGATGATTTCAAAGTCATAACCCAAGATCTTTGTGACCCATTTTTGTTGCTCTTCCAAAGATAATATTTGTTCCAAAAAGTATTTAAGACTATAGTTATGTGTTTCTACCTTGAAGTGTCTTCCCATTAGGTAAGGTCACTATTATTAAGGTGTTCATTTTCCAAATCAATTCAAATTGGAGTTTTAAATTTGTTGAATATGTAAGTGGATTGGAATTTCTCTTTATTGGAAGATTGTCTTCGAGATTGGATTATATATAACATGGAGTTTGGTCCTCTTCCATTATATATAATGTGAAGTATTTGGAGGAGTCACAATTCTTTAATATTTTTATGACATTAATCCTAATATTAGGATTCAATGCACTAGGATTGTAGCGTTTGACATAGAATCGAGGTCTGGAGGCAAATTATCATCGGTGAGACATATCGCTTCTTTTTATTTCTCATATAATATTTTTTGTGGGTTTTTTGAGGGAGCCGCAAAGGAGGTGATATGCATATGTGGTGCATATATTTCCTTTTTACTAGGTACAATGTATCATTTTAGTTGCAATGGCGACAAGGGGTGTAATACCTGCACAAAATTTCTTGCTCTCTAGGGATTATTATATTGTTCTCGAAGGTTTGGTATTGAAATGCCGAAGGTACTGGGTGACTCCTAGATGGGGGTGGATTGGGAAACTAAAAACACATCTTGCAATCTTTGTTTTTTATACAAATGGATGAGGAGGATCCATGTGATTCTTAAATAGTTCAAGGAGGTGAATTTTTCTCATACACACTGGGAATTCAACATTGTTGCTTACAAGGTGTCAAAATATGGTCTCAAGCTTCAATTTGGTGAGATATATTATAAATACTTTGTAAACAATGATAACAACAAAGAAGTTAATTATCCTATATATGATTCATTTGGTGCTTCACATTCGATGATTTAATTCTAGATGTGGTTTTTGTTGACATCTTTTATGATGTCATTTTATACAATTCTTTACATCTAGCGGGATGGTATTTTAGGGACATTGACACACAGATGTTGATGATCTCACTTGGATCTATTTTATGCTTTGGGGCTTCTAGTTTTGATAGATATATTTATCTTCTGGATAATGTACATGCTTTTATGTTTGTTTTCAACTCATAATATCTTAGCATATCTAATTTCTTTGTCGTAAATACTATCTTTATAACTCTCCAATCTTAGATCATATGTTTTGACAGTTTTTGTAGATTTTTTAAATGTAACTATTCTCTAAGACATATTGATATGTAAACAATGAGTTATTGCACTAAGAGACGCTCTCCAGCCTGGTATGATTGAGATGTTGTAATGTAACATTTAACATCTTGACTAACTCAAATTACATAAAAAAAAAATAAAGAATAAATAAATAAATCAATAATAATATTAATAAATACATTATGTTAATGTAATGTTAAAAAATAAAAAAATAAAACCCTATAAAATAAATAAAAATGGTCCATTGATATTACTCCATGGTATTGACCCATGTATGGTATTCATGTGGAATATATTTAAAGGGGCGGGGGGGGGGGGATTATAAAAACCTAGATCCATCTTAACTCCAAACTTATCAAGGCTCGAGAGGGATCAAATTTATTGATTTGAAAACCTATTTTAGAGTGAAAAGAGATTTAATCCCTCTCAAGGCTTGGTAGATTGAAAATTAAAATGGATCTAAAAATATTGTTGGTTATTTATAGTTGAATTTATTTTTTTAAAGAGGACACTAAAAAAATCTTTATGTGATAATTTTGATGTCCAGTCACCTTAACCCATCATACTCTACCCCTATATTTGAACCCTCCTCATTAATACACCAAAATAAGGTCTTCTTGTTATACTTAGTTTAACAACGGACAATAGGGGTGGCCTCAAAATGTAATTTATCCTTTGTTGTGGTTTAAACTAAAGTAGTTATTCTCATTTCCAATTGTGACAAATCTCTTATGGTTTATCTTCATGTGCAAAGTATATGTAGGGATTGACAGCCTTTTCAAGAAAAAACTTTCATGAAAATAAAAAGCTACGTGTGAGGGATTGTTGAAATTAATATTTATTCAGTGGAAGTTAAAATTATAAAACCAAAGTAGTAAATCATGGAATGAGAACTAGACTTCAAAGAAAAGAGGATGGATTGCAATCAAAATTGAATTTAAAAATCGATAATAAACCCTCTAAATTCTACCTAGGGAATATTTTGAGAAAAATAAGTTTAACACACTCTCAGAGTCCACAGGAACCTATCTGCTCTGAACACGAGCATATGGTGTTTGAAACCCAGAATGCAATATTTCGTCAAACCATAATGCAAGATTTCATCTGAAGAGGTATGAAAATTCTTGTAACCCCAATATTTTGTTTGCATTGAAGTTTATCTCTTATAAGTAATAGCCACCATGGGCAAGAAGATAGAAATTAGCTTCATTGCATAGTAACCCTAATCCTTCATTTAAATGGATGTTTCATTAGACAATAACCCTAATCTGTTATATAAAATGGAATTTTCCCTAATCATTCATCTAAAATGGAAGCTCAATTGCATAGTAACCTCAATCCTGAACAACAAATACATGGAACTAGGTATATAACAAAATATAATTTATGAACCAGGAAAACAATTAGAGATTAACCTCATCAAATGCATCTGAAATCTTTGGATCCAGTTTCTTTTAGAATTTCGACCACTGGAGTACCATAACTGATCATTGGTCGGTCTAGCTGGGAAATCTTCTGATTGATTTCTTCTGAGTATTAGCGATTTTGAATCTGAGCCCTATCTGGTCGTAGTGTAGGTCAAGTCTGAGGTGTGGGTCCTTTTGATGGATCATGGCAGATTTAATTGAAGGAAATAGGATCATTTGTTTATTTATCCATGCAAACAACTTCCACAAAAGGATAATTGCTTTTATCAATGACACATTTTGTTGTTATTATTTTCTCTGTGATCTACTCTTCTAAGAATATTTAGATTGTCTTGTTCATGTGGGATGACTGCGGTATGTTGTTCACTGCATGGCATCGGGTCACCGGAGCCAACACAACTTTGCAGATGCACCTCAATATACACTTAATGGTCACTGGAGCAAAAAAATATTATATAAATAGCATATGATCAAACAAAATAAGGGCTTTTTTTTATCTAGTTACCTGTGAGATAGATTGAAGAGCAGACCGATTTGAAAAGATGAAAGTAGGTAAGGACCAATAGAGCTTCCATTTGCTAATCCATTTTCTTGATGATTTTGATTTTGGTAAAAAATGCCTCCTTTTCCCATTAGAAACCAAACCAATAAATGAACAAATTCACTGGCCAAATATTTCAAATGTATGAATGAAATATGGATTGGATTGATGGTTTTGAACTACCAGGAGAAGCTTTTGTGCTGAGGCTACAGAGTGAGATGAGAGGGATCAATTTACACAAGAGGAGCCAATGAAGTATAATGGTTTAATCTATGGTGGAGGCAGTTGTATTTACAGGAGGCTACATGCAAATAAGTTGGTTTCCTGCGTATTTCAATAAAGCTTCAAAGTCGTATTGTGGTAGCATAGCCACTCCCGCGTTTTGGCTCACATGGAAGTCATGTGGGACGACTATGGTATGTTGAGGTTTTCAAATAAATAAAGCTTTAGAGTGAGCTGAGATGAGTGGAACACACTTAATCATTTTGGTCTAGATAGTTTAGCCTTTGGATAGCAAGGGGTGATCCGATATGGATTATGCCTCTACTCCAGCTAGAGACCTCTACTTGAGAATCTTTCTCCAAAGATATTTTGGCTACATTAGTAGTATCCATGCCATCTTGGAAGCTAGAGCCAAAGTCACAAGTCCCATATGTTTTAGGTTTAATCCTCTTGCCCATTTAGTAATAGCTACATCTTTCCATGTCATTAACTGTCATTTCCTACTATTCCCATACGCTACCAATTCATAACATAAATAGACAAGAGACACAAGATGTAGAGTATGACCTAGGGCCAAAACCTCTCACTCTTTGAGACGAAAACTTACACAAATTATTTTTATAGAGATTCCAATTGACGAATACCAAGACCAAGACCCTTGACCTATAGTCCACTCCAAGACCAAGACACTAGTTCTCTTGATTGTCTTCTCTTCTTCTTGACTCCTCTTTCACTTCTTCGTTTTTTGCATGAAGACATAGTTATCATTGAGATCTCATCACTGTCTCCACATCATGATCTCCTTCTCCTTGTCATATTCTCGAGAACTTGCTTCAGTGATAGTCATCTAAGCAAAACCCAAAAAAGCATTGAAGATTGCATCCCAAAACTATGTGCTAAAAATTATATCTTAAAGAAAATTTTCAAGGTCTTCTAAAAAATGTCAATTTTAGCAAGGAATTAAGTGATAAAAATGTGGAATAAATAATTAAGTGGCCAAAATGTGGAATAAATTAGCCTGGTAACCCACAAGTTTGTAGAAGCTTCTTAAAATCCTATATGAAAGCAAGCCAAAGTTTAAGAACAATGAAAATTATGTGGTACAATCTACAAGTTTAGCTTAGAATAAGGTAAAGTTTAAGAGAGTAATGGAGTCAACTAATATTATAGAAAAAAAACTCTTTCCAGTCACAAATCTGATAAGAATCCAACATCCAACAGAAATTTCACACATGAGAAAAGCTATACCATGATCTAAGATGAATGCCCTTAGGGATTTTTCCTAGTTTTAAATTAACTCACATAATCAAAACTCGATCAAAGGCTTAGTCAAAGTTTTATATTGCTGGGAACTCTGAATTTTTGTATTTTCCTATTTTAGCTATTGGACGGAAGTTTGCTACGGCGCGAAAGTGGAAGCCATGCACTCTACAAGCTCCGAGTAAGGAATAGTCATATTAATAAGGGCTTAGCCATAGTAACATGGTTAATAAGTAATACTTGAAAATTAAGTGTAACTTGCCAACTAAACAAGTTTTTCCCACTCACCGGTCAGCCAAACTGGGCTCAGTGAGTCAAACCTGTTATCTCGATCAACAGTGAGTGCAAGAGTTGTTGATTGTGTCAAAGAGATATAACTCGTGTGCAAGTTTGACTTGTCTAGCCCATGGTACAAATGAGCTAATTTCTTTCCTTTTCCTTTGCAGACTCATCGACAACTCACCTATAGCATTTGCAATATGCAAATTTGTTTTGATTTTTGCATCTTCGATATCTACAGAGTATGATTCCACTTACTAGCCATACAAGCTTTTTTCTCCACTTAGTCTATCTGTCGTATTTTTTGGAGGGTTTTTTGGCATATTTTTTTATCTAGTTTGTTTAGAATATGGCAGGGATTTCTTAAAATCACATTTGAGTTTGAGTTGTAATTGGTGGGTTCCAGTATTGCAGCAATGATGCTGCAACTCTTGGGACTCCCTTCTTTACTTTTATCAACCCGGTTGTTCGTAACAAACTTGGAAGCAACGGTGTTATGTGCACAAGTACTAGCTCTTGCCGCAAGCTGTCACTTGATCAGCTGGCACAAGTCCGCTAGGAGCTTAAGCTAACTTCTATGAGCTCTTAGAAGAATCTTTTAACTATGATGGAAGAAAGCTAACTCAAAAGAGGCTAGTCTATTTGCAAAAAGAAGATGAAAGCAAAAAGGAAATGCAAACCCTAACAAACCCTAGTTTTACCGGCTAACCCTACTGGTGCAAGAGAAGAGATGAAATCAGTAGAAATGGATGCCATTGACTCTTAGAAAGGTAAAATGCATGTGACTAAGCTACTTCTAAAGTAAAATCTAGAAAAAATATCTTTTTGAATTTTTGAGTAATTTTGCAAAATTATTATGTATGTGCTTTAACTATTTTTCACTGTGCAGGGGTTCATTGGCGAAAGGAAATGGAGTAGGCACTTGCAGGAGGTTGGGAAGGTGAGAAGAGGGCCTAAGGGGTCCCTAGCACCATTCCAGAGAGTTTCATAGTGATCAAATCTCGAAAAAAAAAGCTCACGTGAACTTCTACAGGAAGTCTGCAGGGGTTCTACAAGATGTTCTACAGGAAGAGCCGAAAGAGGATTTTGGAAGGTTGATGGTGAAAAAATGGTGGGAAAGTGGACATGGAGGTTCGATGAGGATGTGAAGCGGTCTAGGACCTGGTGAATGAAGCTAAGGAGTGGTTAAGGTGGTTGGATTTGTTCAAGGAGGAGGGAGCAATGCTACACAAGAATGTAAAAATTAGGGCAAATTGGAAATGTGTGGCAAATGAAGGGAAGGAATCTTGGATTAGGGGTTGGAGCAAGTTTTATGATGGAGGAAGGCTAGGCAGAAAACAGGTTTTCTGCACACTATTTTCCAAAACTGATCAAACAAAGACTAGGAAAACCAAAGATCTAGCTATTTTGACCTAATCTGACCTAAAAGCCAGAAACGTGATGAACAGAAGTTTATACACTGGAAAGTGTGCAAGATAACTATGGAAACTAAGCAATAATAGATCTTAAACATGCAAGTACAACTGGTATCAACTTTTCCAACTAAAAATCTAACACTAGCAATTGCATGGAAAGGAAAAAACAACGTTTTTGTGGCAGCAAGTATGCCTTGATCTCAGCTCATGGTCCCAAGGAGGGAGAGATGGGATCAAGGATTGCTTGATGGAATTTTTACAGATATTTTCCTTTACCAAACTGTCAAATCAACCTGAAGTATGAAAAGCTATCATAATCATTGAAAACAACCTAAGTAGCAAAGCAAAATCTTAACCTAAATAACAGAAATTATTCTATGAATGCAACAAAGACACATAAAAGTACACAAAGGAGGTACTGGCACTTGGGTTGGGCCCAACCCCAAGCGCTACAGCCTCCTAAGAAAGCTCAGAGCTAGTACAAAGTGAAATTTATCTCCATTACTCAAAAAATAATCATGTCACAAAATTGTTTACAACAAAAGCTTGAAGATAAGCTGAAATGCAGAGCTACACTGAACTGCAAAAAACAATTTTTCAATGGCTAACCTACTAAGGCTTGAAGCCTTCCTACTTATGCACCATGAGGACTCCCAACAAACCTCCTTAACTTTAGGAGCTTGGCTGCTCAAAACTGCAGTTAATCAGCCACTTCACAAAATCTGCTCGGTTGCCCCTTGAAATCATCTTTGGTGGATTGTTGAACTCTAAGATGATGGTGGAGAACTTGAGGAAGGGGTCATTTATCACTGGAGACACCCTTCCTACGAATCCTCAACCTTGTTCCTTTTTATTTGGTTGTCAATTTGCTCATAAATGCTTGATCTTGGTCCAAAAGATGTCCAAAAATCTGCAATAAGCACGTATTAGACTTTGTGGTCAAGTGACTATTCTCATTCATTCAATTAACATAAATATATTCAAAAGCATGCATAGAGCTATGAAGAATGGTGGCTTAATCGAGAATAATAGGAAAAATGATCCCAATAAGTTACCCAATTTTGGGGCTCATCATCACCCCCCTGCTGAAAGTGTTGCTCATCCTCTGAGAAACTAATCCAACTCATCATCTTTGATTTCTTTGACTCCCTCTCCGACATCCCAGGCTTCCGAGGTGATGTCCTCTTCTTGGTCATGAAACGCTGCTTTTCTCTCTACCTCCTCCCACTGCCTGTGTTCTTCTTCTTCTTTGACCCCTTCCAGTAGTCCCAAAAGCAATGGAGGACTGAACTTTACCAATCCACCTGGCCTTCAGATTTTGCATTAACTATTTGTAGAGAGGTACTTTGGCCAAAGCCTCTTGCATCCTTGTTGGGGAGTGGTACTCTCTTATTTTCAGATTGTGGGACAATGTGTTCCATCTCCTGGTGCAAGCATGGATGTAGTTATCACCCAATAGTCTCTCCATGTCCTCAAAGTGAGCAATGGCATGAGCTTGTCTTTCAATGTAGTCTGGGAGAACCTGAGGGTTGTTGGCCAGGTGTTGATGGGCATACACTAAAGCTAAGGGATCTCCTGGTTCTGCTCTTACCATGAGTGGCTCACTTAGCTCCCTGTCCATAACTTCCCGAATTTCTGCTACCCTCTTTTCCTCATGGTTTAACCAAGAGGCCATGGCCATTAGTTGCACATCTCCAAATGTTGCATTGGGGTCCCATAGGTTCATGTTTGGAAGTGCCAAGTTGTGTAAATAGAATTCTACTAACTTGGCCTTATCTTCAGCTAAGCTACTGTCACACAAATACATGATTGGTTGTAGTTCTGGAATGGAATGGTGCCCCTTTAGGCCAGTGTATTAATTTGAAATTGCAACCATTGATCCTTAAGATATAATGCATATGACTTTGCAGTTTTCCTACATTGTAAGGCTTCTACTACCCAGCTGGCCATGTAGGCCATTTGGGCTTCTTTCTCTTGCACCTATTGTTTCAAAGAATATATTTCTTCTGTTGTTTGTGACTCCTTTTCTTGTAGTAGTTTTGTTAGCATCTCAACATCAGTTGGAAGCTTTTCTTCTCTCTGTTGTTCCTTGGTTGTTTCCCTATCTGCTGGAGGTCCTTCTTGCTATTGCTACTCTCCCACAATGGACGGCCTATCTTCCTTATGACCTTCCTGTAACTGCAACTGCTTCCTCAGTAACTCATTCTCTTCCTGTAATTTGGCTCTCTGACTGCTTTCCATGTGCCCCACCATGGCCAACTCTTTCCTTGCTTCCTTTAGTTGTTCCTCCAGGTGATATCTCTGCAACACCCTTGGATTTGGCAATCCTCATCCAAGTGTGAGTCCTAACCCGCTCTTGTTCCAATGCAAAGAAGAGTGGTACAACAAACTTTTGTGGGATGATCTTCCGACCTTCTAACAGGTTGTAATATGAGCCCAAGCTAGGCTTAGGGCTTGGCTCCAATATTTCTTCAGTCTTTTCTTCTTCTTGTGGTTCGTTGTTGCCTTCTCCTCCAATTTCTCAGTTTCTTTTAACTTCACCAGAGTTTCCTGTAGAGACGTTTCAGCTTCCTGTAGAGTTGTTTTGAGTCCATCATCCTAATTCTTTCTCTCCAGGTGGAGGTTTTTGAGCTTCCACTTTCATAGGTGATAGATATCTTTGAAGGAGACTCTTCTTTTGGTTTAGTGGTTATGTCCTCAATGACAATTCGTTTCTTTGATTGTGGCTGGGGTTTTCCCACTTTGATCCGTGTGCTCCTCCTGGCTTTAAAGTACATGGAGGTTTGCCTCTTTCTCTTTCCTTTTTGTTTTGCAGGTGTGCTTAATGTAGCAAGCACAGCTACTGCCTCCCTTGCCAATGTTTCCGGGGATTTCTCTTCCTACTGGTCTTTTTCTTCGCTTCCTGTAGAAATCTCTATGTCCAGTGTTTCTATCTGTTTGACTGATATCTCGAGGTGTGCTACTTCCTTCTCTTTCTAGGTGCCTACCTTAGTTGTGGTAGCCTTCATTTGGGCCTTTTCGGCCTTTTCCTTTCTACTTTGTATCCTCTTTTCCCTTGTTGTTTTTATTATTGTTTCTTCCTCTGTTTTAGGCTCAGCAGTCTCGCTAATTTCTTTCTGTTCTTCCTGTGCGTCCTCTATTCTGCCTTCTACTTGGATGCCCTGTGTGTGCTCATTATTGTTTTTCTCCATTTCCTCAGTTTGCTCCCCCTCCTCACTGCTAGATGGAGTGATGTTTTCAGCCAAATTTTTAATGTTATCATTTCTGGACATGTTTCTAAAGATTTCCCAAGATATGGGGACAATGTAGGTGTTTAAAGCATTTTCCACCAACAGTTTGAAGAGCCCATGGTGGGCCAACTGGTCTAGGATCCCTTCATTTAGCTTTGTAGCACATTCAATTAGGGACTGAAGAAGGAAATATGGGATTCTTAATTTCTTGGCTAGAGGTAAGTCAATCCCATGCCTTAATTCACATAATAACCTAAAATGGTATCCATAGATGATGCTAAACCTCCCTTCACATTTGATGTACTTCATAATTTGATAACTAAATTCACTCTAGAGAGGGGGCAGGCTTGTCCTTCTAACTCTATTTTTTTCCTCTACAGGATGCTCCTCGGGCAGAAAAAATGTTTTCTTAGCAATCTAGCCCAATGATCTCTCTTCCTTGCTCCAAGGGAGCCCCAATGGTAGACCAATTATTCTACTGATGAGCTCGGGGGTGAGTTCTATGGTCAAACCCCTAAAACTAACTGTGGCATGTGTCTTGAATGTGGTCTCAGGGGTATTAAAAACTCTTCGATAATCTCCTCATCATGACCCTGAATTTTGTCAAAGAAGGATATCCAATTTTCTCGGGTGAAAAGGTCCACCACTTGAGGGTGATCATATAGCTTGCTAGAGTCTGAGGGCTCTTTCCTTATGAATCCCCTTGGCATGGTGTTGAGCGTTCTTCTTATGTATTAATCAGAAAAGAAAATGCTCAGGAAAACAATAATCAATCACTGAAACAGAGGATAGCTGAATTTGGTGTCTTCTGAACCCAGGAAGGAGTTTCTTTTGTGTTCCTTACAACCCCAGATAGCAATAACTCCCTTGTTTTTGTCACCTAGAATTCGACTATCTTTCTATTGAAAGGAGAATTTTGTTTTTGCAGAACAGATCATAAGGACACAGATTCTCTTCTCAGCACATAAATAGATACGTAAATTCAGTTTTCATACACACAAGGTGGCCTCTACTGTAGCATGTATCTTCCTTATAGGAGAATTTTAAAAATGATGAGGAGATGCCAAAGTGCAGAGAAAGAACTTAGGTAAATATAGTGAAATATGCAGGAAATCTTTCACGGTTTGTTCAATACAAAGGTAGACTTTTATTTTTCAAACAGATGTCGTTCAATTCACCACCTTGCACAAACAAATCATGCATAGAGAAGTTCTCTCAGGCCTACCTCATTTGGAGCTTGAAATTCAACGAAAACTCTAGGTTTCCCTTCTGCCGAGTGGTTCTCTGACTTTCCTGTAGAAGGCTCCCGGTTATTGTAGAATGGAATTGTGCTTCCAATAGACCCCGATAAGCAGGATATTTTTGAAAATAGGCCGAAAAACTGGTGGAGGATCACTAGTTAACTATTTTTGTAAGCGGTAGATACGTACTCTAGTCAAGAACGTCGTGAGTGCAGAATGAACAGAGGTTGGTGCATGTTTCGACTGAGCATCTTTTAACTGCGGCGTGATTCATGGTGAGGGGATGAGGTGGCCAGACCAGACCATTGATCTGACGTCACAGCCATAATGTTTCTATGTGTTTCTGACCGCCATCACCTCCGTTCTCCCGTTATCCATCGTCACCACTACCAATCTCGATGATTTCTCTCTGAATGGACACTCCACACGTGATCGTTGCACATCTAATCGAAAATTTTGAATGTAACAGGGCTCGTTTGGATTTCCCAAGGATATGTAACTGGCCAAGGGTGGCTAGTTGATTGGCCACTGATTTCACCCAATCCAAACCATTCCCTAGTCATGCAGCGTTTAAAATATGATTTATGCAATTGAAGAACGAGTTTAGCCACTTACCTGTGTGGTCGCGGCCATGTTATGCAGATTTCAGGTTCTGGAACCCATTCCTTCGTTTGTTGTTGTTGCATGCATACTGCATGCTTGGCCTCTGCTGCTATTGATGTTCATACATTCAAGAAGAGCTCCATGCATGTCTCTTCTGCCATACTTTGTTGTCCCTATCTCTGGAGTATGTCTTTCAACAAGATCAGCTGCTACAGGATTCCTGTAAGATGTCCTGTTGCTTCTCCTCCTGGAATGCAAGCTAGAATGAGCAGGGATATACTACTAACAAGGGCCTCAGCTAATGAGGAATCTAGATGGAGGGTAACAATTATGGTGAGTGAAAAATTGCTGCTTGATTTGTCATTAAGGAGTTTTTGCTGGCAGTATGAAGAAAACAGGATTTCTGTGTGTGACTGTGCATGAAAAAAATGAGTGCAATGGAGGTGTACGGAGATGGAAAAGGGTGACATATGGCGATGGATGGAAGCAAGGATGTTTACAGGCCACATGGACAGATTCCCAATCTTCAGGTCCTCCTCCGAGATCAATCTTGGATTTTTTGTAGGCTCTACAGAATCTTCCTGTAGAAGACACAGAACTTCCTGTAGAAAACACAGAACTTCCTGTAGAAGGTGAAATCTTAGTCCGAATGAGAGAAAATCTTAGGAAAGGGTAGTGATCATGGAGGAATGGATTGTGAGGGATGCTTGCAGCCTAGTGCTGACCTCTATCTTTCTTTTGTGCGATCCTCCTAACCTGCAATGTCCTTCCTGCAACCTGCAATTATTCAACAGAAATTAGGTTTATTTTTCTTTTTCTCTTTCTTTTTTTTTTGAGACAGCTGAGGCGCCTCTAGGAGGTTTTCACCCTCACTGTCTGCCCTGGGCACCTCCAAGAGGTTTTCACCCAAGGATCTTTTATTATTATTATTATTATTATTATTATTATATATATAGATATAGATATAGATATTCAAGGTATGGCGGGAGTGGAGGCAGGGGCCTGCTCCACTACCAATATGGATTTATCCAGAGTTTCAATGAACTCCTACTTAGAAAGGGGCTTTCGGTAGATTTTCAATCGATGCCCATTGACGAGCATGGGGATGGCTTCTTCATCAATGGTCCTGATAAAGACTAAACCATTATCATTGCATCTCTCCACTATATATGGTCCTAGCCATCTTGTCCTCAGCTTCCCTTTGAAATCCTTATATCTTGAATCATATAACAGCACCCGACCTCCTAGCTGAAATTGCTTTTATTTAAGGTACTGGTCATGCCATATCTTCCTTTGATGTTGGACTGCCTCTGAGTGGAGAAGGGCCTGCATTCTCTATTCATCTAGTCCATTCAACTGAGGTAATATTTCCTGTTGTGCATGGCTAAGATCTAGGTCCAGTTGAGCTGCCAACCTCAATGTGTTATACTCAAATTCTATGGACAACAAAGCCTTCTTCCCATAGACCAACTCATAAGGTGTGAAACCTATTGTAGTTTTCCAAGTAGTGTTGTAGGCCCAGGTAGCCTCAACCAAGCGATTTTCCCAATCTTTTCTGTTGCTGCTCACCACTTTAGTCAAAATCTGTTCCAAAGCTCTGTTAGTGACTTCTGCCTATCCATTTGCTTATGGATGATAAGGGGTGGAAGTTCTGTGCCTAATCCTGTGATGAGCGAGTAGGTCTTCAATCAGGTTAGAAGTAAACTGACTTCCTTGATCTATGACTAACTCTCTTGGGTAGCTGAACTTGTAGGAGATATTCTCCCTCAAAAACTCAGCCACATTTCCTTCTGTTGCTACCTTGATTGCCTTTGTTTTCGCCCACTTTATCAAGTAGTCCGTGCACACAATGATGTAAGGCTTTTGCTTTGAAGGAGGGTTGATAGGCCCCACAAATTCCATGCCACACTTCTCAAATGGCTCGAAAGTCACTTGAGGTTGGAGGGGCATTTCATCCCTAGGAGTCAGCTTTCCCATCGTTTGACATCAATCACATTGGCTGATGTATTTCCTGACATCTTGATGAAGACTGAGCCAATAGTAGCCTACCTGTAGAATTTTGAAAGAGGTTCTTTTTGCTACAAAGTGGCCTCCACAGGGCCAATCATGATAGGTGAGGAGGATGTCAAAAACTTCCTCCTCCTTGACACAATGCCTCAAAATCTAATCTGGGCCAAGTTTAAACAAGTTGCCCCCAATCCATGTGAATGGGGCGCTTTTCCTCACGATCTTGCTCTTCTCTCTTGAGGATAGGTGTGGCGGGAACTATGCTGAAACCAAGTAATTTGCTATATCAGCAAACCATGGAGAGAGTATTGAAATAGAAAACAGATGTTCATCTAGCATTTGATTGTCCACCACCCCTTCTTCACCTGTAGAAAAATCTAGTCTAAACAGAAAATCAGCAACACATTTTCCTTCTTGCCTTATCAACAATGGTCAAGCCAAATTGCTGCAATAATAGTAACCATGTAATGATATGAGCATTTACATCAGGTTTATTTATTAAATATCTGATTTTAGCATGATCAGTGTGTACGAATCTTTGATAACCAGTGATGTAGTGTCTGAACTTGTTTAGGGAATGGACTACAGCTAGGAGATCTTTCTCAGTCACGGTATAGTTTAACTCTACCTTGGATAGGTTTTTACTGACAAAATATATGGCATATGGTAGATTCTCTTCAACTTGTCCTAAGGCTGCTCCTATGGCCTTGTTCGAGGCATCTGTGTGAATGTGGAAAGGTAGGGCCCAGTTTGGACCTCTCAAGATTGGGGTAGTTACCATCTTACCTTTCAACGCATCTAGAGCCTCTTGATAGTTGTCAGCCCATATGAACTGAACATCCTTCCCCAAAAGACCATATAATGGAGAGGCTAGTTTACTGAAATCTTTAATGAATCTTCTATAGTATCCTGCTAAGCCTAGAAAACTCCAAACATCTCTTACCTTCTGAGGAGGTGGAACCCTTTGGATGATAGAAATATTGTTGGGATCCACCTATAATCCTTGCTGAGAAATTGTATGACCTAGCACGGTCCCTTCAGTCATTAGAAATTCACATTTTTCTGGACTGAGGGACAGATTCATTTCAATACACTTGGTTAGAACTTTTCCCAGGTTAATCAATGCTTCTTGGAAGTTGGACCCATAAGGAGTAAAGTCATCCATATATATTTACACCGAATCATGAACCAGTTCAGCAAATATGCTCAATACTGCTCTCTGGAAAGTGGCAGGAGCGTTGCATAACCCAAAGGGAACGACCCGATAGGCAAAGGTACCCCATGGACAATTGAAATTGGTCTTATCTTGGTCTTCCAGGCTTATTTGGATCTGATTATACCCGCTGAACCCATCTAGGAAGGAGAAGAACTTCCTCCCTGCCAGCCCATCTAACACTTGATCTATGAAAGGTAAAAGGAAATGGTCCTTCTTGGTGGCTTTGTTAAGTTCTCAATAATCTACACAAATTCTCCACTTCCTGTTTTTCTTAGGCACAAGCACTAGAGGAGAAACCCACTCGTTGTCAAAGATGGGGTAGATGAATCATGCATCCAACAAATTTTGCAATTCTTATTTGACAATGTCCTTAAGGGCTAGATTCATTCTCCTTTGAGGCTACCTAACTGGTTTACAGTCCTCTTTAATGTAAATGTGATGGGTACAGATTGAAGGGCAGACTCCTTTCATCTCCTTATAGCTCCTGGCAAAAGCATCCAAATGGAAGTTCAATAAGCTACACAGCTCCTTCTCCTGAGAGGGGGATAGGGATGAGTTGATCTTCAAGGTTCTTTCAGGGCCAAATTCCACATTCTTAACTCGGGGAGAGGTCAAATCAGCAACACAAAGATCCACCAAAGCACTGGCTTGGGTGTCTTCTACCAACTCTTCTAATGGTAGTACGCTGGGAGGTGGATTCTGAATCAATTTCTCAATAAGGTCATTCTCGGTTTAAGGACCTCCCCTGGTGGCTTCCACTATGCACACTGGTGTAGAGCATACTTCATCCTCATCTTCCTCCTCCAACCAAAGAGGTAAGTCATGTTCTAGCAGAGGTTGGGCAAGAGGATATAGGACTAGTTGCTTGGACATAGGCCCATTCTTGATGGTCATGCTCTCAGCTCGACAACTGATGTAAACATCTACAGTAGCTAACCAAAGCCTTCCCAAAATGAGGGGGTATCCAGTGAGTTTTGCCTTTGGCTGAAGGACCAAGAAGTCCGCAGGGTACTCTCAAGAATCAACGGAGACCATGACATCTTCCACAATCCCTTCGGGGGTCATGGTGGAGCGGTCTGCTAACTGTAATACTGTCGAGGTCTTTCTTAGGGAACTTTGAAAGTTGAGTTTAAGCATGGTGTCCCTGGTCATCACATTAATGGTAGCCCCTAGATCAATCAGGGTGTGGGGGATTATGGTGTCATTGATGTGGACATCAACTATAGGACTCCCAGGGTCTAGATATTTCGAACAGATTACTTGTCCCAACATTAGGTCGGAAAGTTGTCCGATGACATTGATAGTTGGGGCATCTCTCTTGTGCCTGCCTGGGTGCCTGAAACACTTCTCTTTAATCAATGTTTTGTAGATTGGTACATCTTTTATGGCCTAGAGAAGTGGTATCTTCACACATAACTGTTTAAGCTCACCCAGAAGTCCAGTCTCTTTTGGGTTTCATTGTGTGGTTCCAGTTAGTCTCTTAGGAAAGGGTGGAATAGCTTTGGGTTCACTTTCCTGTTTCTCTTCCTCATGCTCCTTAGGAGGAGGCTGGCTATCTGGGAGGACCTTCACAAATTGTAGGTTTATCTCCTGAATCTCCACAGCATAGGTAGGACATGTTGTCTCTCCATTATATACCTGTTGGGCTTGTCTGTTATTGGGGTTCGGGTTCATTTGGGCAGGCATTTGGGGTTGTCTCAGAGGAGTAGGAGGTAATGGTTGTGGTTGAGCAGGTGGTGGAGGAAAAATGGCAGGAGGAGAGTTATATTGGCGCCTCCACCCCTGTTGAGGTGCATTCCACTGAGGTTGGGACTGAACATGAGAATGAAACAAATGAGCAGTAGGTTGAGTATGGTATTGAGATGGATATGACCAAGGAGGGGGTACGAACCAAGAAGGATGAGCAGGGGGACCCCAAGAAGGTATGTGAGTGGATTGGCTAGGGTTGTAATAAGTCTGGGATACCCCTTGCATCCCCTGCTGGTAAGGTCTGGATCCATGTGGCCTCCTTTGGTTTGGGAAGTAGAGTAGTTCAGTGGCTCCTTCAGCCCCTTGGTAAATAGCTTTAAGTCTAGGTAAGGTTGGGCACTGGTTTATAGGGCACTGGTTTGTAGGGTGATTTTCCTCACAAACGAAACATACCTCTACTGAGTGCAATGGACACTTGTTCTGAGGATGTTTCCTTGTACATCTGGGACAAAAGATGGCCAAAGCCCTCTCAGCTTCCTGTTTCTTCTATTGGATTCAGAAGGTATCTAGTTGCATGGCAATGGTCTATCTCATCTCACTTTTAAGGTCTTCCATCTGATTTGAAAACTCATGTTTGGAGAAGATGGTGATAGCTAAAAGTTTATTCCCCCTACCTATTTTCCGGGCTGCCCTAGAATGGTTTCTAAACATAGTCTTTATGTCATCATAAGGTAGTTGGTAGATGTCTCCTCCAGCCAACAAATGGAGGGTATCTAGAAGGTCTTCAAGGATTCCTTGGAGCAGAACCAGCTTCAGACATTCGGGGTCAAGTGTGCACTTGGCCATTTTATAACTGAGTTGGAACCTTTCTTCGTAATCTTCTAAAGATTCATCGCTTCCCATGGTCATCCGAAAGATTTATCCCTTCGTTTCCTTTGACCTATAGTAATCCCAGTATTTGTTGTTAAAGGCTTGCTGCATCTGAGCCCAAGTTGTGATATTATTTCCATGTAACCCCATGAGCTAGCACAGTGCTGCATCCTTGAGGGTAGAGGGAAAGAGTTTCAACTTTCGCTCATCTTCTGCATAGTCACAGGTTTGACAAAGGACAACAAACTCAAACAAGAAGGTATCAGGGTTTGCAGTGGTCAATCCATGGAAGTGAGGTAAGGCCGAGGGACTTATGTTTTTCATTTTTGTATCCCCATTGGTCTCTCGAATGGGAAAGGCACCTTCTATTCTCTCCTCATCACCTATGTCGTTCCTGTGTTCGGCCATGGTCTCAGGAGGAATGTTTTCTTGCTCTTCTTCTATTAGAGGATCTTCATGTATCTCTGGAGGTTCACTACCACCGAAGAAGAGAGAAGGGTTACTCGGTGATATGGTGGGGGTGTTGGGTAAGAATTTTCCTAAATTGTCTCTGTTTTTACGAAGCATGAAATGAAATATTTTTGGCTGATTTTTGTTTTTTTTTATGCTTGTACCTGCAAAACTAAAATAGATTGAACTGCAACTAACTAAAGTAAACCTTGCTGGAATGAAAATTGCAAAATTGAAATTAAAGCAGGAAATGACTAATCTATGCTGCTGAAATGAAATCGCAAAAACGAGATGCTAAGCTACGCTTGTAGAATTGAAACTGCGGAATTGAAATGCTAGTCTAGGAAAGCGGGAAATGTCTAATCTACTTTTTTGAAAATTAAATTGTAGAATGGAAATGAAACAACTACTCTACTCTTGCTTAAATAAACTACTTAGCAGAAGGTTGCAGTAGAGAATAGAAGAAAAGCAACAATCACAAAAACTCTGACGCTTCCCCGACAACAGCGCCAAAAAGATGGTGGGTTCCAGAATTGCAGTAATGATGTTGCAACTACTGGGACTCCCTTATTTACTTTTATCAACCCGGTTGTTCGTAACAAACTTGGAAGTGACGGTGCTATGTGCACAAGTACTAGCTCTTGCTGCAAGCTGTCACTTGACCAGCTGGCACAAGTCCGCTAGGAGCTTAAGCCAACTTCTATGAGCTCTTAGAAGAAGCTTTTAACTGTGATGGATGAGAGCTAACTCAAAAGAGGCTAGCCTATTTGCAGAAAGAAGCTGAAAGAAAAAAGGAAATGCAAACCCTAGTAAACCCTAGTTTTACCGGCTAACCCTACTGGTGCAAGAGAAGAGATGAAAGCAGTGGAAATGGATTCCATTGACTTTTAGAAAGTTAAAATGCATGTGACTAAGCTACTTCTGAAGTAAAATCTAGAAAAAAACATCTTTTTTCATTTTTGAGTAATTTTGCAGAATTATCGTGTATGTGCTTTAACTATTTTTGACTGTGCAAGGGTTCATTGGCCAAAGGAAATGGAATAGGTGCTTGCAGGAGGTTGGGAAGGTGAGAAGAGGGCCTAAGGGGTCCCTAGCACCCTTCTAGAGAGATTCACAGCGATTAGATCTTGAAAAAACTGCTCACGTGAACTTCTACAGGAACTCTGCAGGGGTTCTACAGGATGTTCTACAAGAAGAGCCAAAAGAGGATTTTGGAGGGTTGATAGTGAAAAAATGGTGGGAAAGTGGAAATCAAGGTTGGATAAGGATGTGAAGGGGTCTAGGACCTGGTGAATGAAGCTAAGGAGTGGTTAAGGTGGTTGGATTTGTTCAAGGATGGAGGGAGCAATGCTGCACAAGAATGTAGAAATTAGGGCAAATTGGAAATGTGTGGCAAATGAAGAGAAGGAATCTTGGATTAGGGGTTGGAGCAGGTTGTGTGATGGAGAAAGGCTAGGCAAGGAGGTATTATAGGTGTTCTGTACAATATTTTCCAAAACTGATAGAACAAAAACTAGGAAAACCAGAGATCTAGCTATTTTGACCTAATCTGACCTAAAAACCAGAAATGTGATGAACATAAGTTTATACACAGGAAATCATGCAATATAACTATGGAAACTATTCAAGAACAAATCTTAAACATGCAAGTACAACTGATATCAACTTTTCCAACTAAAAATCTAACACTAGCAATTGCATGGAAAGGCAAAAACAATGTTTTTGTGGCAGCAAGTATGCCTTGGTCTCAACTCATGGTCCCAAAGAGGGAGAGATGAGATCAAGGATTTCTTGATGGCATTTTTTTAGATCTTTTCCTTTACTAAACTATCAAATCAAATTGAAGTATTAAAAGCTATTGTAATCATCGAAAACAACCTAAGTGGCAAAGCAAGATCTTAACCTAGATAACAGAAATTATCTATGAATGCAACAAAGACACATAAAAGTACACAAAGGAGGTACTGGCACTTGGGTTGGGCCCAACCCCAAGAGCTACAACCTCATAAGAAATATCAGAGCTGGTACAAAGTGAAATTTATCTCCATTTCTCAAAAAATAATCATGTCACAAAATTGTTTACAGCAAAAGCTCTAAGATGAGATGAAATGTAGAGCTGCACTGAAGTGCGAAAAAAATTTGTTCAATGGCTAGCCTACTAAGGCTTGAAGCCTTCCTACTTATGCACCATGAGGACTCCCAACATCCCTCCTTAACTTTAGGAGCTTGGCTACTCAAAACTACAGTTAGTTAGCCACTTCACAAAATCTGCTTGGTTGCCCCTTGAAATCATCTTTGGTGGGATGTTGAATTCTGAGCTGATGGTGGAGAACTCGAGCAAGGGGTCATTAAGTACTGGAGACACCCTTCCTACAAATCCTCAGCCTTGTTCCTTCGTATTTGGCTGTCAAATTGCTCATAAATGCTTGATCTGGGTCCAAAAGATGTCCAAAAATCTGCAATAAGCACGTATTAGACTTTGTGGTCAAGTGACTATTCTTATTCATTCAATTAACATAAATATATTCAAAAGCATGCATAGAGCTATGAAGAATGGTGGATTAATCGAGAATAATAAGCAAAATGAGCCCAATAAGTTACCCATTTTTGGGGCTCATCAGTAAACTCTCCATAATATGAGTGCCCTAGGGTTTTTAGGGTGCTAAATCCATATATATGCAGTCAAACATCCATTTTAGATGACAAAACATAAGATTTGGCTAAAACAAAATTTAACAAACTCCAAAACGTAGCATGTTTAAACAACGCCTCTTAGATTGTGAGACATTTATGTAGTTAAAAATCCATTTTAAATGACAATGGCTCTTGTATGTAAGTTTGAATTGCCTATTCCATCTATAAATGGTACAAATGAGCTCGCTTTTGTCCTCTTCCTTTACACATTCCATTGATAACTCACCTATAGCACTTGTAGATTTGATGAGTTTTTTGCATACTCAAAATTTGCAAAGTATAATCCACTTGCTAGCCATACAAGCTTTTTCTATTGGCTAAGGAGTTTACGACCAAGAAATTCAATCATGTTGTCTTTGTCAATTGTGAGTATTAAATTTGTTGATCATGTCAACTAGTTTGACAACTAGATTTTGAGTTTGACTTACCTAGCACCCTACTCTATATATGATCACAACTAGCACAATATTGCAAATGATCTCATTTCCTCCCTCTCCTTTCCTTATTTTTTACCTATATTTCATCTGCAGCACTTGAAATTTTTCTTATTTTTTGCTGGTTTGAGTTAAATCCTTGACTCTTTTTCCATGTTGAGTCTTTCTTGAATTGGTTCTGATGACAATACTTTGGGTCTTACTTTCTAACTAGCTACATTAAGTTTATTACTTACCTTCATTAAGATTGTTGGTTAGAGTGGGACATTGCTTTTCCATGGCCAGTCTTTTGTTGACTTGATTTTGGTGACTATATTCTCATCCCTTTTAGGTAGCTAAGGTAATTACTTACCTTCATATTTTTGGTTCAAGGTAGGTCATTGGAGCATCAAGTAAGGTCAAGTCATAGTACATTTTGTTTTTCACAATATTCTTTTGAGACCTGTCAATTTAGTAAGCCTTCAAAATACTTTTGTGGTTCTTTTAAAGAAAGTTGTTCTTTTCATATTTATGAATGAATTCACAGTGAAAAACTTATTTTTCTTGTGATTTCCATCATTGCAGCTAGGAGATCTCTTGAAGAACCATGGTCTACATTTTATCACATCATCTTTGGAAAATAATGTAGAATTTTCTAATAAGGCAAAGGAATCAATGATCAGTGACAAGTCTTCAACAAATTCTTCACCTTGTCTAAAGGAAAATAGTGATTGTAGCAAAGCTAAGTCTAAAAGTTGGCTCCCTATAAACCTAGTGGTTTTTTACAGAGTAGTAGCTATTGTTGCTTCCTATTTTTATTCACAAACAAGATATATATTGCCTTTTAAATTCATGCATAAAAATACAACTGATGATGATGAAAAGTTGAACGATGTAACCGATCAAGATGTGAAATGATCCCCGAACAGTAAGTTAGTGGAGATCACCACTGCAACTCATGAAAAGATTACAACAATGGATCCTGAGGCTTCTCTTACCGTTGTGAAACTAGGCCAAAATCAATTAATTGTTCCATATAAATTGATGAGTGTAGTGAATTATATAGCCTATCCAAATCAAAAGTGGTTTCATATATAGCTACCAGTTTGGTGACAGTATTAGTGGTTGTTGAGGAGGAAACAAAACAAGTTGTTGCAAATGATTTACAATCGATACATTACTCTCCCTATGAATGGTTTATATGTGACGACAAAATCACTTGTACTCGAATTTTCATTATTCAAGTAAAGGAATTCAATATTTCATTTTTTCTTGCATCATTGTCAAGAGGCTCTGGTTTAAAGTGTGTATGAGATTTTAGTTGTTTCTTGCTAATGATGATGAGGGAAGTGTTCATCAAAAAACACGTTGGCAAAAATTATGATACCTAGTTTAATTTTCATGACTATATACATCATAATATTTTATCTTCTCACTGATAATACTCCAAAGCATGTGTAAACTCCATATAAATGGATATTTTGTTTCCTCTGTGCTCTTTTCACTTTCAAAGAAGTAGAATAATCTTTTGCATATATCAGATTACGAATTTAAGAAATTCATTTCCTGTTGTGTATGCACTGTGTAGGGTTCTGACTCTTTTTCTTCCTGGCAAGAAAACTTATGTTCTGAGCCTATCAAATTTGAGGTACATTGAAGAATAATTATATGATAGTTGTTTGGGCATTTTTATTTCTGAATATTTAAAGATCCAACAGAATCCCACTTTGAATTGGAGAATATGAGATGTTTTTACAAACTCTACCTACTTTGTAAATAAGGGTAAACTTCAGAGACATTAAACCTTTTCTTTCTTTTCATGAAGAGATGACTTCCCCACAATGTGTCCAAGAATGATTGAAAGTTGCGCATATATGATTCCTACGTTAGGATTTGTAATCTAATTTTTGGGACTTGAAGCTTTCTTGTGTAGGAGTTTGAATTGTTTGTACATAGAGGAATTTATGAAGTTGCTAAGGGTATATCAATAAGGAGTAAAACATAGAACCAAACCCCTAATTCATGTAATTTGTCCTATGTTTCCAACTAACCCTGAAATTCATGGTAGCCTAAAAATACAATGTTTAGTTTCGGCATAGAAAATAAAGCATAACATTTTTAAGACTTGAAACCTTTCCCAAGAAATTTTTCCAACGTTTTGGCCATCTTCCTGTCATGTGCCTGCAAATAGAAAACATGAAATATGTGTATTGAATGGCTAGATATCGGGGGAAATGGAAATGGCAGCCTTGCCTTCACTCAAACAATACTAATCGGTAAGTCATGTTGCCAATCCTTGTATTTGTGAATGGACATTGGAATCTCCTAACTCTTTTTCTATTTTATCGATCTTTTTTACTTTTCATTTTTTGGAAAACATGATATTAATCATGGACAAGCGTTGTTGCAGAGATTTTTCTCTACTTGTACGATGAACCAATAGACAATGTTCCAGTTAATCCCAGACTGTAAAATACATTTCCATTTGACTTAAAGATCCCATAGTTACTCTAGGAGGTTATCCCAGGGTTTGTAATCTCATTAAATAATAGCAGGTGGTTGAAGATCAACATCCTCTTTAGGAACAATGATTGTTGTGTCTTCAAAACTCTGATCCCTTTCATCAATTTGACAGGTATGAAGTAATTGTTGTGACTCCTCATGGGACTTTGACAATTCCTTCATTTCAAAGAATAAAGACCATCTTGCCTCAACTTCTAAAATCTATAATTTTGACGCTCGACTTCTGTTAAAGCATCGAAAATGTAATCCACTCAGGGAGAGACTAAAAATTTTGCAAAACTAGATCCCTAAATATCATCCATGCAAATGTTTTGATTATTATGGGGTGGTTTTAAGGGCTACATGGGCTATATAAAATATTGTTTATTTCATCCAAAGTTGTGATGCATCATTCAAGTAAAACTAAATATTGACTCGATGTTCTATAGCTAGCCGAGGTGACTCTAAATAGAATTATTGCAAGATGGTCTCAAAATTTCAATCAAAGTTTTTTTAGAAGGTATTAGAAATTAGTTTTTAAGTCTACACATCCCATCAAGGCATTTTAACACATTAAAGAAGGCCCAAGCATAAAATAAAAAGATAGCCTTTAATAATAAATTCAAAATCATATATATGGTCATTAATATTGAAATATGATTCTCTATATAATTTTCATATGAAGGGTGACTTATATTCATGCAAACATTGGTTGAAAGTATGGGTTGTTTACTAGTAATTTATGATAGTAAGCATATGTTTATATTCACCCCTGTGACAGGATAAGGGAAATATTGCCATATTACCCTTCAAGCATTTTTTCATATTTATTTATAATTACAAAAAGAGGAGAAACTGATCAGCACACAAAGAAATAGAGGATAAAGATATTCATGAAAGAATTACTAAAAAGGGTGTGTTTACTAATGACTATTATAATCAAATCATTCTTGAAAAGCCTCCGGACTATATAATTTTTCAAGTAATTTATGGAAAGGACAAACCATAGTCTTTTAGCTGTAGACCCAAGATATTCTTGATTGTTTTCATAAAAATAGAAAACGTGGAGAATCTAAATCTCAATGCAAGTTAAACGCGCTTGATATTCATACATGCTTTGGTTTCATCATTACTATTCTTAGCATGTTTTATTATTTAGAGTGAAATTTCATGAATTGGCAGGTGCGTTTTCCCACTTTTTTATTTTTATATCCTACACAATTGGAATTCTTCTACATTTGGCCTCCTCTAGTTCCCCATGTTACGGGTGTTAAAAAGAGTACATAACACTAATTATATGTTCTTTTACCATAAGTTCTTCTCATTTTTTGGATGGATTCTATGGAATTTTTACGCATGCTAATTATGTTGCAGGAAACAATGTTCCATTATTATTTTTTATCTTCACATGTTTCTAAGTTAACATGCATCTATTGTACTAGTTCATTATGCCTATGCGATGTAAAGATTGAGTTGAGTGGTTTTTACATTTGATTTCCACTATAGTCAACAACTGAATATATACGTTTTCTATGTAGATTGGATGATAAGACGACACACTTTGATTTCCACTAGTTCTCTCTTTTTCATATACTATCACAAGTGCACAAATACAAACTCACTTTTATTTTTACATGGATAAGAAAATGATGACAACTTTGTATTTTGTAGTGATAAGGATAACTATGTATTGGATCTAGACCTTGAGCTCTTCAATCCATCCTTTCCTTACCCAACACAACCATCTCCTATTGGTAATGGAGTTCAGTTTTTGAACTGACATTTGCCTTCAATACTATTTCATGATAAAGAAAGCACGCATCCATTGTTGGATTTTCTTTGAGAACACAAATACCACAACCATCTCATTTTTCTTTACTTGATTAATATATTGCATCATTGTGTTTTATAGTTAATTCATTATTATTTTATGCACACTAAATCTCTATCAATAGTAGAGAAGGATAACCTGGCTATTTTAGAGATAGATAATATGAATTGATTAAAAAGTCACAAGGTTATTTTGATTCTCATATTTCTATTTCACTTCTTTGGAGAAAACTATATATTCAAATACAAACTCAACTCAAATCAAACTAAAATAGAGAATCCTAATTATGAAGATGTTTCTCTCTCCATACCTTGCAATGAAATTATTTTTCTGAATTATACTTGAATTTCACAGATATAACTTGGATTTATATATTTATTTTAGCACCAAATTGACATCATGGTAAAGATACAAATATCTTGTTAAATATGACCTAAAGATGATTCAAGGAATATTTCCTTTAGTCTAAGCACATGGAAAAGTAATTTATAAGGTGTAAATGTTTATTAAAGGCACTGTTTCTTTGTTTGTTTTGGTTAGAAAAGGGTTTGTTCTTGCTTTTGTGTGACTTCCAATTTATCATATGTAGCATGTTGAGAAATGTGAAAGAATAATGCATGACATTTATCTTGCAGAAATTGATGTCAAATGAAAGTATGTAGAGTTTAACCAAGCTATAATAAGCTTTGGTAAAGGAAAAGGGACATCTTAAAAGGCTACCTAAGAATACACCATATACATAGTTTGAATATAAGTAATATATGGTTTCTTCTTTTTCAAATATGTTCCTTATTCTATCCAAGCTATCACATGAAGAAAAATATTGATATTGTATAAATTGTTATAGGACCTCATTCAGGTCGATTTTTCTAATGTCCTACTCGATTGATATCTTCTCATGATAGGGAGGCTTTAAATATGAATTAATATGTTCCCGAAACAAATTAGATTCATATTTTATAAATACAAATGATAAAAAAAATGCCAGTGCCTTTATTTGATTGTTACTTGACTCTAGTGTGGGAAGGTTACATGAAATGTGATTGGAAAAAGGATGGGGAGACAATGCAAATCACGTCTTTGATATGATTCATTATTTGTTGGAGATCCTTCAGGCACTTCAGACATCGACTTTGGAAATATTTCTAGTAGGTATTCCTATGGTTTATAATGTTGTGATTCTTTCACCTTGTGGTTATTTTGGGCAAGAAACTATTTCAGGAATGCTCGATAAGACATCGATGGACAGGTAAACACAATTTTAATAATTGCAATGTCCATTCCATGATATCCTCTCTTTATTGTTTGATTTTATTTAAATCTATTTTGCTTTTGATTTTCATTTTAACTATGAAATTGAAAATACTTGGCATCATGTCCATTTAAACAAAAACCAAATCTTGAAGACGAAATTAGTATTACACGATATTGATTGAAATCGTTTTAATTGTTTTGTGTTGAAATATTTTCATGACTACTAGAAAAGTTTTCTTTCATGTTGTTATTTGAGCGCATGTTGTTTATATAGTTGACCAATTTCATGCGTTAGAGAAAAATATGTTGTTGCGAATAAAACAAGAAGGATTAGACACCACACCTAAAATTATTTGTTTTCACAGGTTACTTATAGCTTGATCTTTTTAACATGTAACATATTTGGCATGATTGTTCCTAATCTTTCCTTGAAGGTTGAATACTAAGTTACCGAGGTATTATTTTCTATGATGATGTTTATTTGTTTATATAGGCCATCTACCAACATAGTGACCACTATCTCTCAACTGAAGAAAACCTATTCGAGTTTCTTTATTTTATGGGGAAGAATGGCTTTAACATTGTTGATGTTGAGGTATATGTCATATCAATCCTTTATAGTCTACTTTATTTTATATTCTAGTGTCCATGGTCTTTCATGTCTTACACTCTGCACTGTGTTGCGCATGGAATATCCCCAAAACATGTTTTGGGGCTTAAAGCTGAAGTTTTGACCAAATATTGTTGTAAAAGCTCTGCAAATTGCGGGCATGGAGCACGAAATCATAATAGAGTCACAGGGTTGTCCACCCTAGTTTTTGTAATGTAATGTCAACTGGATAGACCCACCCATGGTCTACAAACATTGGGATTATATAAATAGAATGAGGCTCTAAGTGTATAAGAAAACTAAGGAGAATAACATAAGATGGAATAAGAAGAGAAGTATAAGTGATTGAGTCGAAGTGTAAAGTAGGTATTTGGGTCGTAGAATAGGAGAAGGCTCTGCAGCTAAGTGCGCAGGGCAGGTCGAGTCTGTAGCCATTGGAAGAATCAATAAAGAGAAGTTTACCATAATTTTGTGCATCTTTCCTGTTTTAATATATATGATTGGGTATAATTTGCAAGTATACTGTTTATTTGTTGCGCAAACTTATATGAATTTTGTATAACTAACTATAACGTAAGACATCCAAGTATGCGAAGGTAATTAATTGGTATAGGAAGATAAGTAATATCTTGGGTAATAGCGTAGACCACATCTCTAGAAGCGCAGAAGCTCCACAACCCCTAGTTAGGGCTGCACGAAGGCAATGTATCAGGGCATGAGCAATAGGGAAGTGTGCGAAGTGACCTGCTTCCAAGGACAAATAGTGGGAACCATCGAACATATCAGACATCTCAGCACCCTCCCATACTACTTCAAGTGAGACCTTAGTCTATGCCCCGTGGACTGTTGCCGAAAGGGCCAGTAGCATAAGGACTTGTTTGGCTACTTAAACTCTGAACTTGGGTCAGGCCCCAACAAGCCAACAAATGGTTCCGTTGCTGAGACCATGATCTGCATAAGGATGTCTGATGTCGTATCACTGGAATTAGACAAAGAAAGGAATTGAAGATTGTTTGGATAGGAAGATTCACGAATTCACGGCATGGGAAAATAAGAATCCACGACTATCAAAGGAAGAGTGGTTAGACTGCTACTTATATATAGAGATCCATGAAATTTTCTTTGCATCCTTCCCCACTAAGTTGTACAAGTGGATCACAAAGCTATTAGATAGCCAAGGAAGATGTAAACTCAATTGACTTATTGTGTGGAAACTAGAATTGGTGCGCAAACAAGCATCAAAAGATAAGATCGCACACACTGTCGATCACTGGCTCGATTGAATCATAGTAGGATTCATCACCGAATTCACGGTAGATACTTTAGTTAGTTATAGTGAGGTAGAACGACACTTCCTCAAAGGACCGTGAGGTAAGTACGGTAAATATTTGAACACTTGGATTAAAATGCTACTATGTGAAAAATGGGTTATGTGAATAAATTAATGTTTGGGGCTAAACGAAGTGGGAGAATCTACAAAAACGAGGGTAGCACAGAATTAGAAACTAACCCCTTGATTTCACCTCCACGAGGGCACGAAGAAGAGCTCGCGAAGGTCTCGCCAAGGAGTATGATCAATCTGATAAGACAGAGAATTCTGCACATACCACCCCCACCCACACCACCACTAATTTCACTACCTTCACCCCTGTCTTCACCCATACCACCACCACAAAGCAGTATGGCAAGTGCGATAAAGCTACCAATGTTTAAGGGAGTAGGGAATGAAGATCCATAATAGTTTTGGTTCGTGATAAAAACTATATGGGAAGCACAAGGATTCATGGATGACAATATAAAGAAGGCAATGTTGGTCAGGACTCTGCAGGATTGCATGCTGACCTGGTACGTTAAGCATTCCAATGAAAATCCCAATGTGAAAATCGCGGATATCCAAGTTGCACTAAATAAAGAATTTAGTAGGCCAAAGTCAAAGGCACAGTCGATCATTAGGTTCAAGGAGATCACAATGCTACGAAGTGAAACCCCAAGTGATTTGGATCAAAGAATAAAGTGCACATTCACGAAGCAAACATGACATTAATGTATGGGCAACATCGCGAATGGTTTGTAGCATCGTTAATGCCGCATATATAATGTGTTGTCACAACAGAGGCTAAGCACTCAGGCTAAGCCTTGGAGGTCACGATGAGATTGCACGAGACCTTGATACAAGATCCCAACCTGGGAGTTCAGCAGACTCACATGCAGTTGAAAAGCATGTGCCTTGAGATTTAGATTTTGAAACAAGACAGGACAACCCACCCAAAGATGCGCGATGAGGTATGTTGTGTAAAATGCAAGGGCCAGGGGCACAACAAGGACCACTTCCTGGTGTTTGCGAATTAGCTTGCAGGAGGAGGGCCAATGCCATTAAGAGTGAAGGCACAAGCAGGACCGAGCGCAGCACCTACACTATGGTGCACAATTTGTCAGATAGGAGGAAAGCATGCTACAGATAACTTCCATCTATTACAGAAGTATACGCAAAATTCAAAGTAGTTGTTCTATAATTGTTGTAGGTCAGTAGGACATGATGAGTGCACCTGTAGAAGTTATGAGCTAAAGATGGATCAAACTCCTACCTATAAATTTTAGAGCGGGACCAGGAAGAGGTTGCGAACAAATACTCTGTTACAATTACAGAGGGCCCGGGCATTATGCCCACGATTGTACAAATCCAACGTAGCCATCATGCTTGTATTATACATTGTTTGATCATGAGACAGAGGATTGTCCCACACTGATAGCGAGGTTGGGCAATAAAGGAGCACTCCAACCTCCCCTGACTCAGAACCTACAAATGATGAGGTTTGAACTGCGCGAGGAAGACCCTAATGTCAATATCGTGCTCCGAAGTGGAATTACAATAGGGGATGATGAAGGAAATCAACTTGAAGAAAGTACTTGGGTTCACAAGGCTCCAATGAAGGAACCAGGAAATAAAGACAGACTGAAGCTAGAAATGGACCCATCGATGTTCACTACGTTCTTGGAGACATGCATGAAGCTGCTACGCGACAGCAAGGCTGTAAAGGGGTTGCAAGATCTCATAACTAGATGCGTTAGGACCACGACAGGAGAACCACATGTCATCTGGAAGCTCGAGAAGCACACAACATGAACAGGAAGGGAGATGAGACTGACCATGCAGATTGGGGAATATGAGATGGACCAAGTCATTCTAGATCTAGGATCAGATGTGAACATCTTGCCAAAGCAGACATGGGAGCCCATGGGCAAGCCTGCATTGCAATGGTCTCCTATCTAATTGTGAATGGTGAACCAGCAAAAGATCCTACCTATGGGGAGATTGCAGGGAATCATAGTAGATATCGAAGGATCAAGCACTCTAGTAGATTTCAAAGTGATAGAGATTGTTGATGACAACAATCCCTAACCCACGCTATTGGGAATAGATTGGGCCACTGACATGAATGGAGTAATAAATCTGAAGAAGTGAAAGATGATCCTTGAGAAAAAGTCACTACGCGTAGTGGTACCTTTAGACCCTGCAGAAGGATCGCTCTACATAAAGCCAATGTGCGACTATGACAGTGACGACGATCTAGACTGCATCTATAAGATAACTGCGTGGGAGCAAGACTGGGTAAATCCAACCGCGGATGGTCGAATCTCATGGGAGCGTGAAAGTTCCTGCACATCAGATTTTGACGAGGAGATAAAACGATGGAAGAACCAGTTACACGAGGTAACCATGCTCAACTGTAACATGATGACGAGATTGTTGCATTGCATAGTAACATAGGTAAGAGATCTGCCCATGTATGATGACTTAAGCGAGGTGGATGACTTCCTGAACAGATTTGAAAGAGAAGTGCTGAAACATCAGCACTGTGACACTCTGAAGTGGGTATTACGAGCTACGACGCAAGATGGTGGGGTACACACCAAAGAAGTTTTGAAGACTAGCACGACTACAAAAGGATGATGCGCACATTGTTTGGGAAGCCTCCGATGTGATTAATAGACAAGATTTTCGAACGAAATGGCCCACGCACCCACCTATCCAGGTGGATACAGGTATATGATGTGAAACCTGCATGAATGTACACAGTCCTCGCAATAGGAGACATGAGCAGTAAGCAGGTGCGGGTAAGGCAATGGCCCAAATCACCCCTCCGGTTGGGACCATGGGGTATGGAGAGACCAAGTGCACAGAAGGATATCCATGCATAAGCCTTTAAAAAAATACATGAAGCGCTAAACAAGGTCCACAATGCGAAGCGGACTCACTGGGACCTATGCATACCAATGATTCTATGGGCTTATAGGACCACGTGCAAAAACTTGACCACGCAGGTACCACCAAGGCTAGAGTATAAAGAAAACACTGTAAGCCCTATAGTACATGAGAAGCTTAGACCACACATGATAGCACCAGTAGATATGATGATTCGTAGGAAATTTTAGGCTCCAAGAACTTAAAGAAGAAAGGGTACGATTGAGGAAGAAAAGTGCTCCCATACATGTGGAAGTCAAGAAGCTGGAAGACGAGATGAAGGAAGATTTTCTCAGTAAAAGGACCAGGGTGATAAGGCAGGATGCACACAATAATGATGACACGTTTAAGGCTTATCACCGTGAATTGATTAGTCTGATGCCTTGGCTTGGACCACACACTACTAAGTGAATTGACCAAGGTAGCGCGTTGTAGATGATAAAGTGCGTGATACCACTCGTAACAATAAAAGGTGGGTATTTTCCAAGAAACTTGATGGATGATAGGATGAAACTTTACACGGGTGGTGCGACCACCTAACTAGCTAAGGGAGGTATAGTCTTAGCGCTCCAAGGAGTTGAAAGGAAGCACGGGACTATAAACTATTCTACCCGGGAACTACGCGATGTTGCAGTAGCACGCAAAAGCAAAGAGTCACAAGGTCCACAACCGCGCACAGCGGGCTGCACTACCATTCAGGTTGGATAGAAAGTGACCATTGAAGTCACTATTCATGATGGGATGCTCAACTTGAGACCAAATGGAGTGGGCGGCAGGCATTTAAGATGTGATTTATGGGAAAGATTTGAGAAAATCTGCCACCAAGGGAGCATTAATGAACCGGATTTGGGGGCAACGTTCAAGTTCAAATTCAAAAAGCACTATAAATTGCAAGGGGTTTCCTAGCAAACAACACTTGGTCATTTGCAAATTGAGATATTGAGTAGAGCCCTATTTGTTGTGTGTCGGGCATTGATTGAGCACCTGAGTTCGTAAGTGACAGATTTTTGGACAGACATGATGGAAGCAGTTGAGGAAGTTATGTAAATAACAGAAATGACCCTCGAATAGGTTTCACATGCCATGACTATGGGGGATCCTCCGAAAGGCGCTGGGATTGTGGCAGAAATCCCGAAATCACCATGCACACCAAGACCAAATAAGGATAAACAAGCAATGGTTCGTATGTTTTTCCACGCAGAACCTGCTACGCACGAAGATGTCAATGGAGGAAAAGGGAAAAGCTATCACCATAGAGACGAATGAAGAAGAAGAAGACTTGGAGGACCTTATCATCGAAGAGGACAAGGACAAAGGCATGGAGGAGGAAACTCAGCCTGCGCACCCCCCGAAAAAGAAACACGCCTATGTCCCCCCATGGAAAGGGAAGGCTAAAGTGCCCAAGGACCTTAACGGGACCAAGAGCTCACTCCAAATCCTACTCCTCCCAGACAACATTATTTTTGAGGGCACACACCTGAGACAGATGCCAAGATTAAAATTTGAAGATTGGGACCTCGCTGACCATGAGAAGTTCCCTCACCTTGAGAGCTGTGAAAGTGGTTGCACAGTGGAAAAGGCCGAGCTACTTAACTTGCTCTGGGTGCCGCATTTCCACTGCGCCCCAATAACAATTTGTGTCATCAGGCAACTGCTCTGCCTGGTGCATGATGGGTGTTTATGGTGAGAGGAGCCCATCCCCATCACAGCAGACTTGATTCACTACATTTCTAGGCTTCCATGCAAAGGAGAGGACCCTGCAGACATCTCAGAAGGGAAGAGAAGTGACTTGGACATCGCAGAGGACATGAAGAAGAAATACAAGTTGGAGAAGAAGAAAAGGGGCTACGCCATATCCAACACTAGCAATAAAGTAGTGAGAGTGGCAACTGAAATACTAACCAGTAAGGTTATGCGCAAGTGTCGTGCAGACGAGGTACCCGCATCAGTGGTAGCACTTGCTGAATAGTGCATGGAGGGGGTCCAGTTTAACTGGTCCGAGTTCCTCTGCAAGGAATTCTTGGAGAATTGTCGTGAAGCTCAAGAACATGGAAAAGCATTCCACTATGCATGGCTTCTTCTATCCATAGTGCTCGTGGCAGGGGAATTGCTGGAAGATAGTCAATTCCCCACAATTGACAGGGATCTGTCAGAGGCCGCGAAGTATGCTTTACTTTGGGCCACAAAATATGCCAATAGGATCCGCGATAGTAAAATATTGTAGGTGTTCATGGAGATGAACCTCATAATGGGTATCAACCGCAAGCCGTGGTTATCACCCACTGTCTACAATAGCTTGCATAGTTTTGGAGAATTTAAAGCGGACACCCATAGCATATACATCAGAGCGCACAAGGACTCAACCAAACAATGGAGAAAGCTACCCTTTGTAGCCATGGATGATGTCATCTTTAATGTATTGGAGACATGGCCACTGGAGTGGCACACTCCAGACATCATGGAGATAGAGAAGTCGGTGACACAGAGGAAGAAAGAAGAGGCCAAACTGTGCATCGCATAGTTGGCAGAAAAGAGAAGGAAGGAGGCAGTGGCAGTAGAACCGTGGGTGTCACGGGACACTGCACAGACAACAATGGAACAAGAAAAGGCTGCAACAATAGCAATAGCAAAGAGGCATTCATGAAGGCGCGTGAGGGCCAAACGTCACCTTTGCATGGGCAAGAAGCAAAGGAAGAAGATGGAGGCGTGGGCCCACAAACCGCGCCAACAGAGTTGAAGCGCCGACACCCAATCGAGTGGACAGGGCAGCACAAGAAGGTCAAGGCATCGAATTTGCCTATTAACCCAATCACCCTAACCGAGGGTGATCTACACGACATCAGCAAGATAGTGCACGATGTCACCTCTAAGGCCCTCTAAAATTTCATGCAAGAGAACCAGATTGTGTTGGGGGCGCTCAGAGCACAACTGCAGGAGTTGCAGGTGCGCCCTCCTCCAGCTGCTACCCTTTCAACTAGCCTCACCATCAGAACAACGACAGGAGAACAAATGTTGTGGACTCGGGTGACAAATACCGTAGTGCTGCTAGAAGGGGAACTAGTGATAGTAAATGAGGCCAACAGGCCTACGGTTAGCGCATTGAAGCATCTCGGCATCAACATGGCTATACTCTCGTAGGAGACCTTATATGTTCTACAGGATGGGGTAACTACAAAACTGTAGGCTAAGGAAAGCCACGCACTGCAAGTCCTCATTGAGAAAAAAATCAACATGGAATAGTTGAGCTTGGAGCACGATGAAGTGGTGTCGCAGAATCGACAGCTGGTACAGGTACTAGATGACACTTGCCAAAGCATCCAGGAGCTGGCCATCCCAGCAGACACACCAGTAGAGGCGCGCATCCACAGGCTAGCAGCAGGAGTGCACGAGGCACGAGAGGAAATGACAAAGGTTCAGCTGGAGCTTAACCTTCAGATCACCAAGCTGTGGTTAAAGGCACAACCGTCCACCCCTTTGGAAGTAAGAGAACAACGCGCTAGTGCTATTACAACCAGACTGGGCGAGATTGGCAGTGCAATGCAAGACTGCACCAACATGTTGTAAGAGTCATTTGAGGTCCTCACAAATCTACAGGAGGACCCCAACATCCAACGCTTAGAGACAGAGGCATGAGAACTCCAACAGCAGTATGACAGCGTCAAAGGAACTGTACAGATGGTGGTCCTCACTTAGAGCCTCATGCGGATGAAACATGCCAAAGAACTGAAAGAACAGGTGGACACGACACGACACATGGAAGTAGTCCTAAAGTCATGCATTCAACCTTGGATCGACGAGGCTTTCACCATCACAGCAGAAACTTAAGGCAAGCTCGCACACATGCAAGGGATATAGGCACAGATGTAGAGAAGCACTTCCAACACTGCAGTCTTGGAACAATGCATGTGGCAAATCTAGCAAGCCGTAGCTCATTGCATTTCCGACTTTGCAACAGTTCGAGCAGAGTTAGAATGACTCCATGCGAAGATCTCCGCACCAAAATAATGACTCAAGGGCGAGTCATGATGTTTGTGTTGGGGGCTTGTTGGGCATGGAATCCCCCCAAGACATGTTTCGAGGCTTAAAGCTCATGTTTTGACCAAATATTTTTGTAAAAGCTCCGCGAATTGCGAGCACGGAGCGCGAAATCATAATAGAGTCACAGGGTTGTCCTCCCTAGTTTTTGTAATGTAATGTCAACTGGATAGACCTACCCATGGTCCGTGGACTATGGGATTATATAAATAGAGTGAGGCTCTAAGTGTATAAGAAAACTAAGGAGAATAGCATAAGATGGAATAAGTAGAGAAGTCTAAGCAATTTAGTCGAAGTGTAAAGTAGGTCTTTGGGTCGTAGAATAGGAGAAGGCTCTACAGCTGAGTGCGCAGAGGCCTAGTAGTCTGCAGCTGAGTTCGCGGACCCCTGCAGTTGAGTGCGCGGGGCAAGTCGAGTCTGTAACCATTAGAAGAATCAATAAAGGGAAGTGTACCATAATTCTGTGCATCTTTTCCTATTTTAATATATATGATTGGGTATAATTTGCAAGTATACTGTTTATTTGTTGCACAAACTTATATGAATGTTTTGTATAACTAATTATAATGTAATACATCCAAGTACGCGAAGGTAATTAACTTGTATAGGAAGATAAGTAAAATCTTGGGTAATAGTGCAGAGCGTGGCTCTAGCAGTGCAGAAGCTCCACAACCCCCATTAGGGCTATGCAAAGGTAGTGTATCGGGGCATGAGCAATCGGGAAGTGCATGAAGTGACCTACACACATGTACAAACAATGGGAACCATCGAACCTCTTAGACATCTCAAGGGTGCGGAAACCTGGTTCTAAAACCCTCCCATACTACTTCAGGTGAGACCTCAGACCATGCCCCGCGGGCTTGCTGAAAGGGCCAGTAGTACAGGGACTTGTTTGGCTACTTAAACTCTAAACCTAGGTCAGGCCCCAACAATCCAACACATTGTATCTTCTCTTGTTTTCAAAAAAGTTACTCAGTATTGATGGTAAGCAATGAGATTTGAAGAAAGAGGAGAACACTAACACTGGAGTGATAAATGGAAAGAGAGAGAGAAGAGAACCAGTCTAGTGATGCCCTTAAAGCCAATATCTCGCATAAGACACACACATAGAAGCTAATGTTCAAGTCTTCAAAGTTGGTGAATTCACCTGTAATGACCTCGCAACACAATGATAATGTTTTTTAGTGATGAAACAACATTTCATGTGTAAATTGTAGCCCAACCAATGTTAAGTTAGAAACTCGTATTGTAATACTTGACATTTCATATAATAATTTATGTGGTTGAAATTATTTATAGTTGCACTTGATATTGTTTAGTATTTTAATTAACATATGTAACTTTGCATTTTTATATTAGATGAACCAATGCGCATTGTCTGACATTTTTTAATTTAGTCGCAAAATCATACTAATTAATTTATGTTGATTAATAATGAACACATAAAATCAATCTAAAACTATTAAATTAGTAGTTTATATTAATTAATGATGAACACAAATAAAATAAATAGACGATTAAATTAGTCGTTTATAATGATTATTAATGAAAATAAATAAAATGAATATAAACTACTAAAGAGTCATTTATATAATGAATATGAAACTACCAAAAAAATATAAATGACTACTTCAAATAATTAATTTGTGATTACAAATGACAACTAAATTTTGCATATATACAGCTATTAGTAGCTAATTTACAGTGTCTTATAACATGACAAAAATTTAGTCATATTTCTTTGGTCATTAATTGGTTTCAAACGACGACTAAAATTTGCATATATATTACTATTAGTAGCTAATCTACAGTATCTTATAATACGACCAACATTTTGGTCATATTTTCTTGGTCATTAATTGAGTTTCTCAGATGATCATATAGTAATATAGTTTGTTGTATATTTGGTCATTAATTATGACAATTAATGACTAAATCAATGACTAAATTAATGACCAAATTTATGAAGAAATATACTACTATATGATAAAATTGAGACAACCAATTAATGACTAAGCTAAAAAATGACTAAAAGTTGGTCGTGATATAAGATACTGTAAATTAGCTACTACTCATCACCAACTGAAAAGTGGTCATTTATATGCAAATTTTAGTCATTGTTTTAGTAACTAATTAGTAATTTTGTACTAGTGGAAGAACTCAAAATGGGAGCTCAAGAAAAATGATGATAATGTTGGCAATGATAATGTTCATGGTGAGGAATGAATGAAAAACTCTTTTTATATAGCAAAGTATGGAGTTAATATCGAAAATGGAGAATAATAAAATATTATTGACCAAATTCAAATCTAACTACTTGGAATACTTTTATATTTATTGGAGAGGGAAAAAAGTATTTAAAATGGTTAAATATATTTATTTAAAAAACAATTAACAAATAAAATGATTTATTAATTATTTCAAGAGAAACAAGAAAGGCGTGAAATCAAAATAATTATTAAATGGTGATTTAATAATTATTCTAATAATAAAAATAAGGAAATTCAAATAAATAAATATTTATTTAAATATTCCTAAGGGATTTACTCAATTGTGACAAGGAATAACTATTAAATAATGATTTAATAAATATTCTTAGAGAAAATTAAATAACTAATGATTTATCTAATTATTCTCATGGTGTTTTTTATTTAAATCAGAATATAATTTAATAAAAGTGGTTTACTAAATTATTTTCCAGAATGAAAGTGATTTTACTATGTAAAATTAAATCTACATAGTGTATTTCAATCCACCTAGTTATAAATGGCTAGGTGATCAATTTTTAGTGATAAGAGTGGTCATGGAATTGCTATACCATCAAGTATAACCCTAATATTGCAATTCAAGATTTCTTATTGTATCCTCTAATTTGTGGTTTCCTCATGACCAAATCTAAATAGAACATCCACCTTATTCTTCCTGACATATATCTTGATATGGAATACTTTGGGCATATATTTTTTCTTGACAATAGTGGATGATGCTTACTTCCACCTCTCTCATGCACTATAGTGTAGGAAATATAAGGGTATGTATTTCGATTACGTTCTTTTTATATGGTGTAGGTGAAATCCTATGCAATCATGGTTTTATGCCAAATAATTTTTATGTGTTTATTTTGCAATATTATTATCCTTTTCTCATGCATGGTTATGTGAACCATGACTTTCCCCAAGACCCTCAATGTCCCATATCTAAATTTTTTGCATTATAAATTGAATTACATCAAAGGAGATTCACATGGCTAACATATGAAAGTGGCATTTAGAGAGAGCTAAGATCATTTGTATATCTGAGAATAAATTACCCACAACTTTTATGGACTAGTAAGTTTATCTTGTAATTCACCTATTAGATGAGTTTAGAATAATTAAGGTGGTCCACTGTGATTGAATTTTCTTCTTGGAGAGGTACATATAAAGTTGAAGGGGTTTGTTAAGAAATAGAAAAACCAAAAAAAATAAATGTTATAATTTCATTTTACACAAAAATGATATGAATATTATTGTATCTATCAATTGCCATAAAGAGGTCTTAATATTTATAACTTATATTTAACAAGTCCTAAGCAAAATTTGTATAGATGTTTTTCCATCACAATTATATTCAAGGTGAAATAACTACAATTTTTTATATATAATTTATTGTAATTATTCATTTTTTCTTTAAATATTGTAAAAATTAAAATCATTATTTGAAAACATTTTTATAATTTTATCAACTTTACAATATTTATATATTATAATTTGACACGAAGGAACGCATGAGGAGGGTTTCGCTTGCAGGTTTCGATAGAGGGCATCCTAGGCATACGGCCTAGGACGCTGCAGACTAGGACAAGGATGGATGACGAAGGCGAGGAGATCCGAGGTGGGACAGCAGGGGTTCGCAGCGAGGTTCGTGAATGGGTGACTAGGAAGGCGCAAACAGCTAGGGCCTTAACCTACAGGGCGTTTTCGGAACGTGGAGGCATTGCCCTAACCGAGCAGAGGAATGGTAAAACCCTCGGTGTAAGTGCACTGACAACATTCGCAACCTGCCTGACGCTGAAGGGAACAGACAGTAAACGGTGAGTTGTAAGCATTGAAACTGTAGGAAATTACCATGGTGAAACCTAGAGAGGCAGTCGACCTAGACCCTGCACCGGAAGACATTTTGTCGGTGTGGGGAAAGGAGGTAAACACACAGAACATTGACAAGATTTTCGAGCCCGATGGTAGCCATGCATCAGAGGAATTCGCTGTGGAAGGATCATGGAGCACTAAAGGAGCATCAGGACTGCTGGGGGAAAGTCTGGCCCTAGCAGGTCTGAACTGCAAAGGAGACAGGGGCATGCAAGAAGCAGGTTTTCAGGAAAAGGATTTCCATCTGACAGTTAGACCGCTAGGCGTTCAAGACAGGAAAGACAAACCCTCTCAAAATGCTCCCTTCCTATCTAGAGGTCTTGAAGACATCATAAATTGCAAAGCAAGCCATGGGATTTGGAGATCAGTGGGAGGAAGTCAAAAACCTAATATCACAGTCGCGGAAGGAGGTGGATCGCCGATAATCACTAGATCGATAGCAGCAAAGGGAACTTTCAGGCCCAGTCTGGGTTTCAGAGCGATAAGTTCAGAAACGGGCGAATTTTCGAAACGAAGGGATGAGCGCAACCTTACAGCCATTGGAGTGTGGAAAGAGGGCATTGGCTTAGCAATAGGCATTGAGAAAGAGCTTGGAGGTGATCTCCCATCAGAAAACCCTGGCAAGGGGAACCAAACCCTAGGAAGCGCCGAGACCGGAGACCTAGCAGAAACCGCCAGAAATGACCCCCCTCCACAAGATAGGGAGGAAGAATCAAGACAAGGGAAGACTGGGGGGAAAAGAAAAAAATCGAAACCTCTAAAGAAGAAAATTTTCGAATGGAATTTAGTATTGGGTATGGATGTGCAAGTAGAAGACGCTTTAGAGGTGGCAGAATGCACTCTGGTAGGGAGGACTAGAGGAAAGAGTTTCTCCGGAAAATACATTAAACAGTGGGCGGAGCAGCAGTGGAAGACGGCCCCGGTTAAGAACTTCAAGGTAGCAGCTCTTGTGAAAGGGTGGTTTATGGTGAGCTTTGGAAGCAAGGAAGAGGCTGACTGGGTTGCAGGGAAGAATTGGGCATTTGGAAATCGCCCAGTTCTATTTAAACGATGGACTCCCCTTTTTGATGAGAAAAAGGAGAAGGTAGACAAATTTCTTGTTTGGGTTAGGGCACCAGGCCTTCCTCCTTTTCTCTGGGTTGAATCAGTCTTCAGGGCGATTGGGAACCTGCTCGATACATTCTTAGAGGTGGATATGTCTTTCCTTCATACTCACAACAGAGCCATGGCACGAATCCTGGTAAGATTAAATCCAGATGGAGGTCTTGCGGAGTCCATCAATTTACAGTACAGAGATTATGTCTTCGAGCAACCGCTGGACTATGAACATCTACCCTTTAGATGTCATAGGTGCCATGAATATGGGCATCTGGCAAGAGACTGTCCGTTGGGCAACTGCAAGAGAAGAATTCAGAAGAAATTCGAGCAGGGGGAGAGAACCGCGGAATTGGGGAAGGTGTCAGGAATTGAAGGAATAATAGAAGAAGTGGCTATGGAGGAGGATCTCATTTACAAAGGGGACCGAGAGAATCAGACGGGAGACACCCAGCCTGTGGCAAAAGAAGGAACTGAGGACCAGCACGGCACTGTGACCTCATCAAAGGAACCTGCCAAAGATACTACAGTCATCACGGGCAAAGACACTAAGGGTATGAATCTTGAGTCAAGTAACACATCTTTATTTGATACAAAAGATGATTGCTTGATTTCTGATTCTCAAATAAATAATCATAGCATGGTTGATCACTTAAATGTTGAAGCCATCACTGCTGCTATTCCATCCCTTGACCTGAACTGTGAATATGCCCCTCCTGATAAAATCGAACCTGTCCCCCTCTCCCCGGTGCGTCATTATAATCTAAGACCCCTTGATAACATGAAAGCCCTTAAACGCTCGGTGGATTAGGCCCATCCTCGTCTTAGGCTTTCAAAAGAAAGGCCAGAGGCAGGAAATCAAACATGTCAAAAGAACAGGTGAAGGCGAAGTATGATGTGGCAGATGGAAAGCAAATATCCATCCATGGGGTGCTTAGAGCAGCAAATCCCCATGAAAATGTTATCAAATGATCTTTGTATCCTAGAATTGCAGGGGTTTAGCCAGTAAACCCAAAAAATTGGCATTAAAAGAGATTGTTTTGCGTTATAACCCGGATGTCCTGCTTATTCAGGAGACCTTGGGAAGAAGTATAGATGTGGAGGAGTCTCTTCGAACCTCCTTCCATGGATGGTATTTTGTTGCAGTAGACTCTGTTGGTCACTCGGGTGGGTTGGTTGTGGGGTTCAGGAAAGGTAGAATGCAGTTATTAAACCACTGGGGAATGTCTAATGTGCTAGGGACGGAGCTATATTGCCCTGAATTCGGTCACCCTCTGCTGATTTTAAACATCTATGGGCCATGTCAAGGAAGGGTTCCCTTCTGGACCGATTTACTATCCAAATCTTTGCTAAAAAATCATAATCTTATTATAGGAGGAGACCTAAATTTTTCACTGGAGAATGCTGAATCTTGGGGTCCTTCTGCCAGAGAGGACTCGCTCTCTAACTTCTTCATGAACTCCCTCTCCTCTCATAATCTGATTGATGTAAACCTCATCAAACTAAAACCCACCTGGAGGAATAGAAGAGCAGGGGCTGAAAGAATAGTAAAGAGATTGGACCGTTTCCTGTTGTGCAAAGATCTGGCATCTAGAATATCAATTTTCAGACAATGGGTGGGTGAGGGAGGAAATTCAGACCATTTCCCTATCCTTTTGGAGCTCTCCAAACCTCCCCGCAAGCCAGCAGCTCCTTTCAAATTTAACGCGACCTGGCTACAAGAGGAGTCTTTTAACAGGCTTTTCGGGGAAATATGGAAACATCTGGAAAGGAACTCAAGGGAAAGTAAAAGATACCTATTCATGGAAAACTTAAAGAATCTGAAAAAAGAATCCATTGAATGGGAAAAAGTGAGGAAACAAAAGCAGAATGAGGAAATCACCAAGATAAATGCAGAGCTACAGGAGCTGGAAGATCCTGAAACGGATGGTTATGCGACTCAGGAATCCAAAGAAAAAATTTTGAGGCTTGAAAAGCTTAGAAATCAAATCTTGCTGGACAGAGAGGAGGAATGGAGATTGAAGAGCAAGGCGATTTGACTGAAAGCGGGAGATGAAAATACAAAATTTTTTCATAACTATGCAGCAAATTCCTGTGGTCTGGCACGAAGGAAGATTATGTTCTTCCCTGGATAGCATGGGAGAAAGTGGCAAGACCAAAAGAATGGGGAGGATGGGGAATCAAAAATCTCTATGACTTTAGCCTATCATTGGCAGCAAAATCCAGGTGGAACCTAATCAATTCAAGAAACCTGTGGACAAGAGTGGTAAAGAGGAAATATGTAGATCCGGTCCCCCTGGAAGAATGGATCAGAAACCCAACCAAGAAAGGAAGGAATATCTTGGTGGTGTGGAAAGTTACTATAGAGGCATTTAAAGTTATAGAACAAGGCTTGGCCTGGCAGGTTGGAAATGGTGAGAAGTTTAGAATAGGGAAAAATCCATGGGTTGGATGTAATGAACACTTTGCCCTCTCCCCAGGTTTGATCAGACAGCTGGAAACAAGGAACATTTTCCATCTGAATCAGGTGGAGAAAATTGGCCACTCCACAATATGGGGGCAAGCTTGGAAATCTGGGGAACAATTAGATCTAAGACCATACTAGTGGAATGAGTGGAAGGCCTTCACACAAGAACTAACCAGATCAAATGTAAGACTAAAAGATAGCCCGGACCAGCTGGTATGGGCTCATGCAGAATCTGGGGTCTACTCTCCAAAGTTCAGATATAAATTTTTAATGTCAAAAAAAGGATGGGAAGAGCCGAAACGGTGGGTCAACCAGGTATGGAAACTAAAATGCCCAAAAAAAGCCAGACTTTTCTTTTGGTGTACACTAAAAAAGAAAATTCCTACTTGGGAAATCCTCCAGTCCAGATTCAAACAAGGCCCGGGGAGATGTTCATTATGCAAAGCTGACTCGGAGTCGATTAATCATCTCTTCTTAAAATTCCCTTTCGCCAAAAGAGTTTGGGGAGAAGTTCAAAATTTATTACAAAAGCAGTTAATTTGGGAAGGGGATACTATTCCCAGGGCTTGGGAAAGGTGGTAGAAGCTTCATACAGAAGGAAATCTGAGGAACCTACCCCCCATCATCTGCTGGGGCATTTGGATAGCAAGAAACAGGTGTATATTCTCTAACAAAGAAACCCCGGTTGAATATATTGCTCTCCAATGCACTGCTATTCTTTCCAATATTCCAGAAACAGAGGAGGTAAAGAATCCAAAAAAAAGCAGAGAGGAACAAATTAATCCAGGGATTTCGTGGGCCTATTTTGATGGGGCCTCATAGAACAACACAGCAGGAGCAGGAATAATCATCCATCTAAATGCAAATCACATCTTAAAAGCTTCAGTAGGCCTAGGCAACGAATCAAACAATTATGCTGAACTTTCCACTCTAAAGCTTCTTCTTTGTTGGTTAATTCGCAGGGGCATCTTCTCAGTTCAGATCTTCGGTAATTCCTTAAATGTTGTAAAATGGGTAAATGGTCAATCTAGATGCCAAAACTACATGCTGAGACCTCTTCTTGAAGAGATTTTGAATTTAAAGCTTTCTTTTAATTCTTTTTCAATCGGTCATATTTACAGGGACAGAAATGAAGCAGCTGACAGGCTTTCTAAAGAAGGCTTGCAACAAACTATGGGCAGTTGGGAAATAGTTGAGCAAGAACATGATTGGATCCGTGTGTCGAATCATCCTCCCTATGTTTAGCGTTTATTATTACAGCTGTTGTTTTTTGTTAAATGTCATATGGATTATAAATTTTGATGTAAGCGGATGTATACACAGTCTACTTTTTGACAAACTGTTTGAACTTATATAATGTTGTCCATGGTTTCCATCTTTTTTGTGGGTTGTTTTCCTCATAGAGGAGACCCAGGAGAAGATAAAGATTCCGGAATTTTGTGATTTTGAGGCTCCTATATGGGTTGTTTGTAGGAAGAAATTGTCGCAGGGGGCCAGTTTTTCCTTCCTTCTTAGTTTTGAGATGGTAGATATTTTTTTGATGCAGCTACAGGACTCGTTCCTCATAGCAAAATGAATGCGCTTAGCATATACTTGTAACATTTTATCAAAATATATAAAAAGTTCGGATTTTTTCTTTGGAAAAAAAAATGTATATATTATAATTTTGACTATGAATATGTTTTAATATTGACACAGTGCATTTTAAATATTTTTCTTGCAACCCAATAATAATCGTTAAATATTTTTCTTTCACTATGCCAAAGATACACCCTTATATTAGCAATTCACCCTCTAAAAAATAACTATCGCTACTGCTCCTTAAGTTACCATCTTCTTTTCGTTAAAATATTGAGGAATCCACCATTGTCTCCCAATTAATGGCTTGATTGGGATGCGTAAGTGTAATTAATATGCCCTTAAAAGATATACTAGAAAATCGTACACAAAATGAAGGTGAAATTCTTGATTAGGTTTGATTTTACTCGAGCAAATAATCCAATCAAATGCCCTTCAACTTTGATTCTTTTTCTCTCGTAGCGTCTCTAGATTTGGTTTACCATTGAGTTCCATTTTGAAACAAATTTCAAAAGTTGGAGTTTAAATAGGTTAAGAATAGGTTATTTTTAAATTTATCAAAAAAATATACTTTAATTTATATATATATCAGTATATATAATATAATATAATATATATATAATATATATTAATATATAATATATTATATATATATACATAAGCTTGGCAAGAACATCCATTCTCTTTATAAACATAAACAAGTTTACACCACACAGATAAACCGAGTGGCCTTAACTTGTCTCGGAGGGAAACCAAGTCTGTTGGTCACCAGTCCGCATTATATGCCATCCAAAAACAATATTGCCTTAACCTTTCCAACCAGGCTAGATATGTCTCTACATCATGACCAAACACTGCATAACTATATAAACCGATAATTGCAACATGGAAATTAAAAGCTATCTACATAAGACAAAATTATGCATGGGTATGATTCTAATCCTTCTATTCCTCTAAGATAGATGCAACAGGCACTGGGTCCTAGGAAGATGTTCCTGGCATACCATACAACTCTAGTATGCAAGGGATATGGAGATCAATTATGTCCAGCCTAATATCCTGCTTATGCAACTTAAAAAGGATTTTCTCCATATCCTTCTTGTAGTTCGGAATTCCTTGTATTGTCACTGTCATTCCCACTGAGATCTACTCCATAGCCTTGCCTAATAAAATCTTCAATACCCAATAAAAGTACAGAGTTTGCTTGAACTGAGTGAATCTTTCATTGGTGTTTCCCCGATCGAAGAATAAGGTCCTCCAGTTGTCCATCTCTTCCTCTGTCTCACTGCCTCGTTTCACTTCATCTTCCCATTCTTCCAATGATTTCCGGTTGCCCACATCCATCCCCTCTCGGTAAGCCTCTGTCACCTTTGTTATGAGATGTTCTACTGATTTTCTTACCTTGCATGGCTCCGACGTGCTCAACCCCTTAACTTTCCTAGGTATCAGGCCTCTCCTACCATGCCCACGGCCTCGCGTAGCACGAGCCATGACATGGTGTCCTGAGCACTGATGACATCCACAGTAAGTTATATTTAAACACAGAATTGAAATTATACACCACCTCACCCATTCATTGTTTTTTGCAGCGGGATACCTCTTGCCTTGCTTCTCCTCTCTGCCAGTTCTCCCCACAGTCATGTTGGGGTGGGTCGAAGCCTGCAACCCCCAATGGGAGAGGCCCTGGCCCCAACCCCTTGAAGCGCCATTTCCCACTCTCCATTTCTCGTAGTCGTACGCAAGTCTACCATCCCATGCCCATGCCAAGCTCACAAAACCCCCTTGCATTTTGTTATATGCCAGCTCTGGATCAGGTATCTTTCCCCCTTTGTCTGAGCCTTAGAGCTCTTGCCTCTTGGTTCCCCCCAATTGGGTCTCCACCCAGAGTTTTTGGCCTTGCCATCACTCCAACATGGGTTCCAAGTAGCCCAGTGCTTACTTTGTGAGTCTTGAGTATGACTACATCCCGGGATGCCTATCAGTTGCTTTCCCCTACCCCCATCTATGTTCAATTGCCCCCTCCTACATTACCCTGCGACATTCAAGCTTCCCCCCACCCTTATTCACAGAGCGCAAAGCTTACCGTCCTAGTAGCAAGCAATTGTCCCCCAACTATCATGGGTTTCACCCATTTGACATAAGGAAAAGATGCAAAACCAGGCCATGACGAGCAATTTCCTACCCATTGCCACCAACAATTTCCTGTCCCCTAGACAGAACCCCTTGCACCCTAACAAGACCATAATTACAGTTTTGAGGTGGAGTCGAATAAAATACCTGAAGTATGCAATTGTTTGATGAAGTCCCTGGTTCTTTGCGTTCTAACATTCTCCACCAGCTCTGAGCCACCACCCTTCTCCGTAAGCTATCGCGCTAAGACCGCATGTTGAATTGCCTCTCCCTCTATTATACACTGACTTGCCTCTAATCCCGCCACCTTTCCCACCTCCCTAGCATGCAATCATGACAAGGGTCACTGCACCCCCTGCCTTGAGCATGTGGGAGATGATGGTATTAAATGCCCAAGTACTGCACCCTTGCTCTCCCAATTGTCAGCCTGCATCCCAATCGGGATAAAATTATATAATATAATATATATAATATATAATAATATATATATCATTAATATAACAAGAAATTAAAGTTAAATATAACATTGTACATCTTATTACAATGAATTAAGAGATCAATCTACTTTTAATTAACAGACACATTATCAATTCAAATGGTAATTATAAGATGTTATTAAATTAATTATTATATATCTAAATATATAATAATTATATAAGATATATATAAGAATAATATAAACATTTTATAAATCTTTATAATTAAAATCAAGTCATTCGATCTTAATTTTGTAATTCAATTAAAACATTATATATATATAGTGATCGAATATCTTGAATCAAAGCCTTTTAGAGTGTAAAACTCGAAAAAATGTTTGCACTTTGAAATATTTGATCCCTCTGGGTGCTTATAGATATGAGGTTAAGATGGATATATGTTGCTTTTTCTATAATATGTGTATGTGTGTATGTGTGCACTATGTATCAACTTCATGCTAAGAAAGGACGGAATTATATATCTTTTTCATTTTTGAGCAACACACTAATAAAATGTTTTAACCATAATTATTTTTCAATTATTTTATATAATATATTTTACTCATATGAACATTGAATATTTTATTTATGGTTTACATATCCACATTAAGATTTTTTTTGTTATTAATATATATTTTAATACATGTCTTCCTTACACTTGAAAGTTTACTTTCAATTATCAAATTGATATAAAATGAATTTATTGAAAGTCTATATTGAACTATTTTATCTATAGCCATATATGGATATAGGTTCAATAGATGTGGTTATCTATGAATTTTGAACCAATAACATGAGTGCCTTAACAATTCACTCAAGTTTTTTGGACTAAAATCAATATTGAAAAATATTAGTGAACATGAACGTTCAAATATTTTATTTAAGATATAAATTAAAATAAAAGAATTATAAATTTTCCTCATAGTTAAAAAGTGAAAATATAACATTTATTTTTACTTTCAATTACGTTATGTCTTTGATATAAAACTACAT
>APFE030452833.1:0-11399 GCA_000404065.3 Pinus taeda | reverse complement strand
CATGGACCGATGTTGCCCCTTCCAACAATGATAGTGCTCGAATAGATCTTTCTAACGAGCTATCATACGCGTCAAACGGAGATCGTATGCCAAAGTTACGACCCCGGGAAATTGATGTACCAATTTACCCAAAACGGGGCCCACAATTTGGCGTTTCATCTTCTAAGGGTCGGTTGTGGAATGTGAAGGGTTTTCCATTGTTTCTTAATAATAAATAGGCCTTCGAGCCTCATTGTAACACAAGTTCGGAATAGTTTAGAGACATGTAGCCGCACATCTCTTCTCAGAGATACGCTACCATCGTCCTTGCTGGTTTATTTCCAATTCTGGTTGTAAGCATATTTCGGTATTTTCCATTAATGAAATGAAGTGTTATTTCCACTGCATCTCTTTATTTATGGTTATCGCATCTCTGTATTTATGGTTATCTCTGTAATCTATTGCGTTCCTGTTTAAATCCGGATCACACATTAATCAAAGCACCTGAAGTTAAGAAGTTGCAACGAGCATTCAATCAAGCACAAAAAATCACATACATTTGCGCAACTACAACACATAATCAAAGTTGGCGACATCAACATTCTACATAAACAAGAAAATTCACACAAGAAAATCAAGTTAATGCAACTAAATCAACATTCAACCACAAATCATTGTTTGTTGTAAGGACTTAACTTGTCAACAAATTCAAATAACAATGAGTTGAATTGTAAAGGTGCATTCTCGGTCGAAACTGACACCCAAATTGTGAATTTATAGGAGGTAAAGTGAGTAAGTTCTCCTCAATTGAGTCAATTAAGTGAGTCAATTCTCTTCAAGTGATTCAATATCATTTGAACTTGTCATTGTAAATCTTGGGTGCATTTTCGGTGGTATCCGACACCCTCATCCTTGTACAAAATTCAAGCAAGTGTGAAGTTAATTAAAGCAAATCAAGAAAGTGTGAAATTGATTAAGGCAAGTTCAAGCGAGTGTGTCAAAGATCAACATGGGTAAAGGAGGAAAACGTCTTCATAGTGCAGAACTAGAGATTAAAGATTTAAAAGATTGCAATCATGAGTTACAGAACACAGTTGAAATATTGGAATGGAAGTTGAAGCAGAATCAAACCTTAATCAATCAAATGACCATTACATTCAAACCAGCAAAATACTTTCAAATTGAGCTCGAGGCAAAAGAAAAACTCATTCATGCACTCCAAATTAAGTTAATTGAAAAGCAAGATATACTTGATGCACAATGTGTAGAGAAGACAGATTCAAGTTATGACACGGAAGACCTCATCACAACAACAAATGAAAGTTGTGATACAAGTGACCTTATTCAACTTATTAATGAAGGTTGCAACACAGGTGATCTAAGAAAACAAGTTGATATAAGTTGTGACACAAGTGATCTCATCCAATCAGTTGTGCTATTAAATGATGCAACAAGTATTATTAAAGATCAAATTGATCAATTTGATGCAACATGTCAAACAGATTAACTATTAATGCTTGATTCCTAGTGTGATACAAAAGGTTTAATAAGTCAAGGACAAAATGTTAGCAACAATCGCAAGTTTGAAGAACAACAACAGGATAGTCTTTCTAAGAAAGTGATAAAACCTTGGGAAGAAATCTCCTTCAACAAGGATCGACATGGCTTAGGATACAACAAAGAAAACACTTTGTTTATTCTAGATTTCTCAAAACCAGTTCAATTTGTAAGTGCTGGTTTTCTAGACAGTGATTAGAATATGGTTAAGTGTAACCATTGTAAGCGAAATGGCCATATGGAGAGTAAATGCTTTGACCTCCATCCTTGTCACCATTGTGGCAAGAAAAATCATTCATCCAAAAGATGCTGCAAGCAAAATCAACCACTCATAGTGAAGATCAATTACTCATGGATTGATCCTTGGAAGTGGTCATCGACATTCAAACAATTGTCTATGCATTATCAAAGGATTCAATCTCACATGAAGACCAATTCTACAGTAAAATGAAGATGGTGAAACTCTCCTACACCTGAAGGGGGGGAGTTAAAAAATCAAGTGAAAATAATTGTCTCTCCTTTCAGCTGACAAAGGGGGGAAATGATAATGGAATTGAAGGTGGTTGTTAGACTAAAAGTCTCGATAAAATTAGAAAAAGCAACCAGTGGAAAGTCTTCATCAAATCAACCAGTGGGCATCCTCATCAACTAGTGGGCATCGAAAAGCATACAGTGGGCATCATCAACAAATTCGCCAGTGGGTGTTCAACAAATAATAGCACCAGTGAGCAATTTTCAACAAACAACATTGAGCAGTTTTGACATCAACAAATTCGCCAGTGGGCGTTCTCAATATTGTCAATGACAAATTCGCTAGTGGGAGTCATCAACATTTTGTTAATGAACAAATGACGCTGATTGAAAGTAAAGGACAAATGGATCCTTTTGCAACTTGGCACATGATGGAGTCGTCAAGTGAAATTCAGAGATGAATTAGACTTGCAGTTGATTCATGTTCTCTTTAGATTGAAGGTTTTTTTGGTATCCATCTTTGGCGGTTTTTCAGGCAGTGTTTTTTGAGGATCAACACTTTCAACATGAGGACTTGGAGATGGTACCAAGTTATTATTTTGGACTTATCATTGAGGGGGGAATGTTATCCTCACTCTCATATGTTAAAACAATTCTAAGTTCAAATAATTAAATTAATTAAAATAATGAAAGTTAGGATTTAATCCTACCTTTCTAGATTGAGTTTTTTCCTCATGGGTAGGAGTCAGTTTAGGCCTAGTTGGTTGAGAGATTCTCTCCAATTAGTTAGGCTCCTAGATTAGTGCGTTGTTGAGATATTTTCTCAACCATAGTGTCTAAGATAGACGTATGATCTTGAGACAAACTTCCTCATGTATTTATTTGTACTATTATCATTCTTTGTACATTACATTGAGAGTGTGAGGAATATAATACAGTGAGGGTCTCAGGCCTTTTCCCCCATGTCCGATTTGTGTATATTTCTGTGGTTTATTTTATTAATGTTTTATTAGTTGATTGAATCTCCTTCATCCTATTGGTTCTTATAAAGTTGATTTTTGTTGTACATTCTTGTTTTGAGACCCATTTTTTACCTTAAAATTTCTATAATGACTATGTTGCAATTTGATGTTGATTTTTAAAATTTTGTGGCAATGTGTCAAGTTGTCTTAGGCTAAGGTTTGAAAAGAGCTATACTTTTAGCGTTTAAAAAGGAAATTATTCTTGGTATAATGACTCTTTGATTTAGGTATTCATTTTTAAAGGTTTTATTAGTCATGATATTTGGTTTTAATTCTATGGCTGAAAAATGTCGAAATTTGAAGGTTTTTGGGAGTCCTGGTATTTATTTTTAATGTCATGGTTGAAAAATGTTAAAATTTTAAAGCTTTTCAGAGTCATGATATTTATCTTTAACACCATGGTTGAAAATTGTTGGAATTTTTAGGTTTTTTTGCGGTCATGATATTTTATATTTAACGCTATCGTTAAAAACTACTGAATTTTTTTGGTTTTTCAGAAACTTTTTTTTTGAATGTCATTACTAAAATGCGTTGGAATTTTGAAAAAAAAAACATTGATGCAGCATCAACACTTTTTTTATTTTAGGGCATTTTTTCATGTTTATAAATTTTAGTTTGTATTGTCATTGTTAAAAAAATGGAATTTTAACCCAAAAAAAAATGATGTTGATGCAACATCAACACTTTTCATTTTCGAAGTAATTTTCGCGTTTATTACACAAAAAATTTGGTTTTGTGTTGTTTCTAAATGAAATTGGAATATTAACTAAAAAAAAAGTGTTGATGCAACATAAACTCTTTAATTCATTTTTTGGGTGTTTTTTCATGTTTTTTGTGCAAAAATAGGGTTTTTTGGGCTAGGGTATTCGTTTTGAGGTTACAGTTCTCATTAAGTTGGTAAATTTGGTTAATCAATAGCCATAATAATGTAGCACTATAAATAAATTCTATTATTTGGTTTCATCACAAGTAGTACCCTTACTTGCAAATCTTTGAGGGCAAGGCTATTGAAGGAGGGCTACCATGATACGACCCTAAGAGAGACATATATGGGGATTTGTATGATGTGATCCCAAGAGGGGATGTATATGGGACTAAATGTGCATGTAATATGTAAATGTATATGTAATAGGGTTGGCCTAGTAATAAAGGGGCCACACGTGCAACATGTCAATATGTATATACGGAGATCTTGTAGTAATTACAACGAACATGTGATTTGGTATGTATGAATGCATTGGGGTATTTGGAAGAGTTTCTCCTATTCTTTAAGGATATATAGTGTAACTTATCTCTCTTATATATTTTGGAGTTTTGCTCCATGCTCATATTGGTGTAAATGGTGTGCACTTACGGTTTTTTTATATATTTGGAACATAACATTTTATCTATATTCTTGGTTATTGTGGGTTAGGATGGGTATGAAACATGACTAATGACCATATTTTACTCTTGTGGTCTCATACCCTAACTTGGGAATACAATTTACAATATATGCCTATGGTTAGATGGAAAATCACTACGTTGCAATTAATTTATTACACAAACACATGAAAGATATGTGCATGAAAGATATGTGTTTCCCTTTTGTTTTTATTAATATCGTTTAATTTCCTTAAAATTCATTTTATGTGATTTTTTTTAAGGGAATAACTCAAATGGATAAAAAAGTTGTTAACAAACATGAATGTTAGTCTACATTGGGTTTCTATTATGATTAATGTGATCTATTCCTTTTCCCATTATTCTTGTGTTTGGTGTGTATTATTTTGCTTCATTTGTTATAGTTTAGGAATGCTAATGGATTTCAGAATATTGTATGATGTTGTTGATGTGATAGCTCCATTAGTTTTATCATATGTATAATGTATGTTATTGTTGTTTGTGTGTAGATGATTGGATTATTTTAAAGAGATTTTTTCCCCATTACTACTCATACTCTCTCCTAAGAGGAAAATTCTTAGTCCTAATAAGAGAGCCTAGTGGCAACTCTTAGGCAAGCCACCCACTGTCACTTTTAAGGCCTATCCCCATTCTTTAGACTAAAAAAGGAGGTGCGCTAGTCAAAGGGGATATCCCTATTAATTAATCAAGCTAAATTGTTATAGAAGGAGTGTGAGATTAACTAGATTAGATTTATTTTGTATATGTGTGGCCAACCAAGCGATCAATTTTAGCTTCAATAGTTGGGATTTGGGTGTGATGTAAAATAATTGAGTGTTAAAGTTAACAAGAGAAGTGTAATTTCATCATGTGCCTCAATCTCAAATTTATGTACAAGTGATTAACCATGAAGGACAATAACAAGAAGTATATAGCTATGTTGGAAATGAACAACAATTATGGAAAATTTCAATATAAGCAAATGTTGGTTGATTTAATTTACTCCCAACCATAAGATAATGCTCAAGTTATAGAGTTACAATGTGTGAAGTATGTATCGAACTTGTTGGAAATGAAAGTGGATATCATCCATAGGTAAATGTATCAATTCTTGTATCGGATTGGATTAATATATTATTTTTCATCCTTCTCAATGCTTTTAAAGTGGAAATTTGGAGGAATCAACTTGGAGGGCCATTTTTACCAGTGGTCCTAGTTTGGAAAAATTCATGTGAAAAATTTCGAGAACCTTTTTGAGACATTAAATGACAAATTTTGTTGTCCTAGCCTTATATGGACCTAAATTACATAATCTACAGACAAATATATTTCCAACGATGTAAGAATTTCCTCAATCGAAGCTCATATGAGAAAGTTATGCCTCATGGAACTTGACCTATCGAAATTGACCACCGTAATTGGAGAGGATGTCATGTTAGCCCCCATTACTTATGGAGAAGGGGCTAGCAATGTGATAATGAGGAAGAAAACTCTAGAAGAGTCTCTATTGTAACTCTAGTTAAGAGTTGAAGAAGCCAGACTTCACAACTAGTAGGATATTGAGATGTGTTATAACCAGGTCACTAGGAGGAAAAGATGTTTCATTCTATTTGAGTGCATTTTGTTCCATAGATGAGCAAAGTAGCGAAGAGTGGATACAGAGAGAGAGAGAGTTTGTGCACTGCAATAGCCTATAGGCCACAAGTCTCACTCCTTTGTACTTGCATCAATTTCCATTCAGTGAAAGAGAGAGTAGAGCAACCTCACCTTCCAGTTGGGTTTTCCCTAGTAAGGGTTTCCCATTTCATATATTTTGTTATTATGGTTGTGAGTGAATGTATTTGTGTATTTTCTTTGCTTTTCGTATTTCATATAGTGCATGCATATGCATAATATAGAAATTAATGAATCCAAAAATATAAGGAAAAATTTATCCTTATAGAGTAGATTTCCTATTTTCATATATATGTTAGTAGATCTACTGTGATGAATTGTCAAGTGGAATATCCATGACAATTTGCGGATCATCTTGAACCCCAAAACATAACTTGATTCCATATTTTAGATTTTCTTCAATAATATGTTGTGTTGTACGACATAACACTTGTAGACAATACTATTATAATTGCTTAAGTGTAACCAAAGTGAGATCACTTACATGATATTAATTTCAAAATGAGATCACTTACATGATATTAATTTATCACATCCCCACATATGCAACTTGAAATATTATTTCCATATTACGATGAAAACATGTATAAGTAATTTTCTATCCACATAACCATGTATTATTGTTTAACCACCATTTTGTCACATTGATATGGAATATCAAACTATATTTTATGCATACCTTTACTTTTTTCACTTCATACATACCATCTTTCTAAATAACTTATACATACTCATATTTCCAAATAACTCATAAATCCCAAGGATTAGACGAGAAATTACCCATCTTTCTAAATAACTCATAACTCATACATACTCATATTTCCAAATAACTCATAAATCCAAAGGATCAAACAAGAGGTTACCCATCTTTCCAAATAACTCATAAATCCCAAGGATCAGACAAGAGTTTAACTTATGAGGCAAAAAGTTAGATTATTTGGTTTATTTTCTATTTTTATCGATTAAATATATTTAATTAATGACTGAGCAGCGAAATACAGAATTTGGTCTTACAACTTTGCAACTACAAAAACCGTATAAGAAAATCTAGGTAGATCAATCCAAAGGATCTACTTGCCGGCCAAACAAACAAGGCCTAACCCCAAGGGTGTCGAGGAGATTTGACCCCATGACCTTCCAGCAAGCAAAGTACTTAGCAACAAGAACTCGACCAACTGAGCTAGCCCTTAAGATAGAATTATATTTGTCATTAACGTTGTGTACATCATTTATTCATATAATCAGAATTGTCTTCACACCTATATTCATCAACTCATAATCAGTGTATCCAAAGACATGTTATATTTACAATATTGAAATTAGATCCCCTCTTTTTATGTAACAAATATTATATGTATCAAAAGCCATCACTAATAGCGTAGTTTTAAAAAAAACTCACTAATTAGTGTCAAAAAATAATGAAAATTTCGACAAAATCTGGTAGAAAGTTTTGAAAATCTAAATTATAGCTTTCAAACTTCAAAATTTCAAGTCCAAAATATTCTTGATGGTGCTAAATCTATTTCTAATGTCAAAAAACTATTCAAACACTCCAAGATTCTGATTTTAATTTTTCTTTATTAAATATCGTCCGACCCTTCATTAATATAATATAGGATCTAAAAATAATCCTCTATATTTCCAATAATGAGTGGATATCCTTCTACTAATGGAAAGACAAAGTTGCTCCCATAAATGTTTTAACTGGTACTTCTTCTAGCAATATTCCTGATACGCATGGATGGACTGCAATTGATGGGTCTACAGTTGAAACTCCTACTACTTTTCCTCCATATAAGGGAATAATCTTAGGAGAAAAGTCCAATGCAGCCAAAGCCATTCCCTTAGTCCAAAAAGATGATAATGCCTTAGGGATTGATGGTAGAATCCAAAAGGCCAGTGAGCAGTTAAATTGGACAAATACTGCATTAAAAGGCCTAGAGATGAATATGGCAAAAGCAGAAGAAGTAAAGAAACAAGTGGATGTTGTACAGTCTTCATTTAATAGTGCAAATTCTTGTTTGAATAGTATACAGTTTGATTCTAGTATGACTCGCTCTTACACTAGAGAGTCATTAAATAAAATTGAAGAAATAGGAGAGAACTTAGTTGGGCATATTGATACAACTAAGACACTCCTTTCTGGCTTAAATGAAAAATTTGAAAGAATGCAGGTTACAAAAACAGAAAAGCCAGTTCCAAACTCTTTCTTGATAAAGAGAAATATAAAGATTGAACATTCTTCAAAGATGGTAGAGAAGTTCCCTCTATTATTCCCCAAAGAAACCTCTTCAAAAGATGAAGAATCTGAACAAATAACTATTGCCTCTTTATTTAGAGAGCCAGAAGCAGAAACACAAATTCTTCCAATCTATGAGCCTCTTGAGCATAGATTTTCTAAGTATTCTGCCCCTGACATTGAAGGAAAGGGAAAAATGCCAGAAGCACATACTTTCTTTCCAGATTCCCATAGAGAATGGAATATAGACAACATGAGCATTGGCCAAATCCGCCAAATGATTGATATGATGTATACTGAATAAAAACTCATGTGTCTCAGGGGAAAAACAGAGGTAGAAGCTTGCAGGACTATCATCCAATGTTTCACAGGCACTCTTCTTAGATTGTGGGAAACTGAATCCTCTCCTAAACTAGTTGAAAATATGGAAGCAGAAGTGCTTAAAGATGAAAAGGGAGATGTCATTCATAACCCAGATGGCACAGTAATAAATAATATGATTGGTGCCTTAACATCTATGATTCTAGAGCATTGGTGTGGTTGCGAAACAGAAATTGCAAATAAGCATGAGGTCATTTTAATGAACCTCAAATGTCACAAGATGTCCCAGTATGATGATTTCCACAGGGATTGGATGCAACGGATCTATGAGGTAAAAGATTCTAAAAATATGCTCTGGAAGTAGGTATATCTTGCTGCTCTACCCTCTAGGTTTGTCGATTATATCAGAATGCAAGACATTTTTCAGTTACCTTTTGAGTCTCACACATGGGGAGAAATTTATTCTCTTATTACAAGGACACTTGTCAGTCTTTGTACCAGCTCAAAGGTAAATAAGTCATTGGAAAAATTGTCCAGGTTACCAGATAGAAAGTCCATCTGCAGCAAGTATGGACTAACCCTAGATGACCCATTGGTCAAAAGGAGAAAGTCTAAGAAAAGGGCCAAAAGAGAATTCAAGGAGACTTTCTACAAAAATAAAAGGGATTACCCAAGAAACAAGAGAAAATATCCCACAAGGGATAAAAACCATAAGAGAAAAGGCTACTATAGGTACATCCCCAAAACTCATTATTACAATCCTTCTGATATCCATCTGCACACATCCAAGCAAGAGAAATGGAACAAACTTACTTGCTGGTTATGTGGCCAGACGGGGCATACAGCCTCAAGATGCCCCCAAGGAGAAGAATCAAAACTCAACAGAGGGAAAAAGACAGTTGTTTATGCCCAAAAAGATAAACAGGTCAAAAAAGAACATTCAAGTCCATTCTTCTGTTTAAGATGTAAATCAAGGAATCATGTTACAGAAAAATGCCCAAATCTTCATATCGCAGCTCAGCAGCATCAACTAGAAGATTCATCTCTTGACTCTTTTAGTAGTACAGAAGAAGAATTTCAAGTTAACATGGGCCAGTATACTGACTCTGAATCATCAGAATGTTCTTGTTATAATTCAGATGAATGTGCATGCCATGTATTTTGTGAAGATGATTCTGAAGTTTTGTACAGCTCCAGTGAGGATGAAGAAAGACCAAAGGCTCCCAAAGAAAAAGTCCTAATGGCATCTGCTGAAGAAGAAGCAGAAATGAAAATTCTAGCTCATATCAGGACAATGGAGGAAGGAGCAATGAAGGACCGCCTGATAGAAGCATTCACAGATCAGCTCAAATCAAAAGCTTCGAAAGAATCAGGTAAGAAACCTTTGTTTGTTGATGCATCATATGAAAGAAATAACAAATCCTTCCAAATGCATCACCAGAAACCAGGGAAAGTGAGATCCTTGACTTTGGGAGAAGTGAGTGGTGAGATTCACCAGATTAAAACAGAGATCTCCGCCATCAGAGCACAGATTGTAGAGATAAAGAAAGGAGATTAAAGAAGAAGAAGAACCCTGGAGTACAGAAGCACAGAATAGAGAAATTGAAATTGCAGAAGGAAGACTAGACCCACATTTTGGCTTCCAGGATATGAGACTGTTTACCATCACCTACCAACAACACCATGTCAAGGTAAAAATCTGTATCCAAGGTCAAGTATTTTTCATGACTGCATTGTTGGATTCTGGTGCAGATATTAACATTCTCAATATCAGAAACATTCCAACAAAATATTGGGTCTCTGCAGAGAGAGAAGTTGTAGGCCTAGGAAACAAGAAGCTTAAGTATGAAATTCTTAGAGCTTCATTATGTTTTGATACTCATTGTGTATTTATGAAGTTTGCAATAGCAGACATTCTTGTTGATTGTATACTAGGAAATGTCTTTTTAGTTGCAGTAGAACCTCATGGTTCAACAAGATTAAAAGGGAGTAGAGCTGGTTATTTCATTTCTGTACCTACATCTAAAGGTACAAGAAAAAGGATTGAGCTCCTTTATGTTTCAACTCCAAGAGTATCAACAATGGTTCAGGCTATGCAGAAATTGGATAAAGCAGAATCCCTGTTATCAGATCTCAAAGATCTAAAAGGCAAGCTGCGAGTCGAAGAACAGCTGAAACTACCACAGATCAAAAGAAGATTCTAGAATTAAAAGAAAAATTGGCAGAAAAATGTTGCTCAGAAGAACCAAATGCTTTCTGGCATAGAAAGCAACATACTATCAAATTACCCTATAAGGAAGGGTATAAAGGAAAGCCCTGTAAAAGCAGAGCGATTCCCATGAGCCAAGAATACAGAGAATTATGTCAGCAAGAAATACAGCAGTTGCTTAACAGAGGATTGATCAGAGAATCTACTAGCCCCTGGAACTGCTATGGATTTTATGTAAATAAAAGGGCCGAACAAATTAGAGGTATCCCCAGACTTGTGATAAATTACAAGCCTCTAAATTTAGTCTTGGCTGATGATACTTATCCTATCCCTCATAAAGGAGATCTAATCAGAAGAATTGCAGGAGCAAAAATATTTTCAAAATTTGATTTAAAGGCAGGTTTTTGGTAGGTTGCTATTGATGAAGAAGATAAATTCAAAACTGCTTTTAGTATCCCTGCAGGGCATTACGAATGGAATGTCATGCCCTTTGGCCTCAAAGATGCTCCTTCAAAATTTCAGAAGGTTATGGATGATATTTTCA